>JAQFYM010001886.1:0-27946 GCA_034694785.1 Agrenia bidenticulata | reverse complement strand
GGTTTTTTGTATTTAGTTTTAATGTTCGTGTTATTTATACGTATTTTTGGTGACTTTACGAGCTTGTTCTTGTTTTTATGTTTTTTTTATTTGGCGAGTTATCCCTTTTTTTTTACATTTTGACTATTTTTGATACATACAGTTGAATTAAATTTACGCACTGTACAATGTTTCTGAGGTTATTCCATCTTGTGTTTTTTTTTTGTTACTGTGTCCAAATATTGCATTTTATATAAAATCGCCGAGTTGTCTACCTTCCTGTATAAATGGTATTTTTTTCTAGGTATAAATCTGTTTTGCCTTTACAGCGATATGATTTTTTGCGCATTGTAAAATAGATATTAAAAAAACCAACATAAAAACCAATGCTCATGATATTCTTTTACAAATAAAAAAAATATATTAGTGTCGATTTCGATATAAAGTATAAGATGTGCTGATTCTTGAGCAAAAAACGGGCATTGTAATATAAATGATGTAATTTTACAATTGTGGGGTGGTGGATACAGCTAGTTAAATAAGTATTGTGCATAAAAGTTAATACAATTTTATACTGTTTTTATATTGTATTTCTTAAACAAACAGTCTTTTAAAGGGTTTTGTATATGTACTGTCTATAAGTTGCTATGGCTCTGTATACTTTACTGCATGATGTCGCATGTTTTTTTTTTTGTAAAAAATACCATATAACTCACACAATGTCTTTCTTACAAAGTCTTTTTACAGCCATGCATTTGTACCAGACTTACTTAAAAAAGACTTTTAATTCACTATTTGATAAAATCCGATAAACAGGAAAACCAGATAACCCCCTTTTTGTATTTATAATTTGTCGTAAATAATTTTTAGTGATGATTGTCGTCAATCAGTAAAAATTTAAAAAATTGCTGTAGCTGTTTAACAGAAAAATATATATACTTCATGGGCGCTTCTATGGCTGCAAGCTATACAATGACGTGTATTTTTGGAAAAAAAATCATATTAATCCTACATTTTATAACTGCAAACTAAATAACTTAAGATAAACGTAAACATTTTATGTTAAACCTAAAGTTTTACATGTAGATTACGACAAAAAATTGATGATAACAGTGCCGTTTTTAAAAAGGATATTAACGCATATCTATAAGATTGTAAACGTTTTTTTTTAGTGTTTTCGATGTCAAATCGGTTAAACATTACTAGGTATTTTATTATACATACACTGCTGCAAAGTTTTATTGTCTTATTTCTTTTTTTTCACACTTGTGTTTTTTAGAGTTTTTTAAATTTTTACGAAAAATAATAACAGCTTTTTTTTTGATAACCAGAGTAATTTACACATACCAATACAGCTTTAGAGAAATTTTACTTTGTATTATCTTATAATATTGTTATAGTAAAACGACTAATGCAAATCAAAATGTAAGAACATTAAAATATTTATTTTTATCTTATAAATAAATATATAGCAATCTTATTTTTTGTATTCTAATATTGACACAAATTTTTTCTTTTAATATAAGTTTGTACAAAAATCAATATTTTTATTTTGGGGCCCCCTGAGCCGGGGGCCCGGCCGCACATGCCCCCAGTGCCTCCCCCTTTACTCCGCTTTTGCTTATGCCTACAGAGTCATTTCTTTTCAAAAAAATTGCGTGGTGCCCTGTGCGTATATTTTAAGTATATGTTTTAGTATGACAATAAAGCCTACCTTGTTATATTTGTTTTACTTGCTTTATATGATTCTGTGGCTTGTACGCAAATTACTCACTATTGCACACTGGTCTTTATTATGTGCTTCGAAAACAAATTCTAGGTTAATTACAGTAGAAAGATAAGGCTGTTCCATCACTTTAAAACTTCACAAACATGCAATTCTTGCAACAAATGCAAAAGAAAATTTATGAAATGTGTAGTATTACTTAAAAAACGAGTTTTGAAAAAGTTGTCTATGTTTATAGTGACAAAGTAAGCTTTTGTTCACTATGACCGTATTGCAGTGAATTTTTTAACAACAAAAAAACGTTTCGTTTTAATTTGTTTGTCGTTTTTTGTAACAAATACGGGCTATTATCGCATTGTCTACAAAAACTTTGTTTGATATTGTTTGGATGCATATATTGTAATAAATTACTTTTTAAGGTATGCATATATTCAGGAAGACAAATACGTTTGTATTTGTAAATTATTTTACATTATTAACATGTATAAAATCGCTTTTTGTTGTAATAGATACCCAAAAAACTTCAGGAAGCTTTTTATAGCTAGGATATTGAGTTTTTAATGTCTATATGTCGTGCACAGATAGCTTTAAGTTTTTTTATATGTGCAAAATGTACTAGATAAGCTTTTTTGCCCCTCGGGCAAAAAAAAATGTAAAACAATGGTAATTATACGTTCTTGTCAGCCTTTTTTTGCTGCTTCGCTAAAATGCGTACAAGAATTGAACACGTAAGCAAAGTTGCAACTTTTTTTTTCTATGTTCTACGCGCGACACATTTTTTGAGAGGAACAACGGTAGACGCGTCGAACATTTTGTATGATAAAATAAGCGAATGAAAAGTAACAAATTTTAGATTCGGAAAAAAAACAAATAAAGCACCAGAAGGCAGCACGTGTTATAGGATATATATTTTTACTCGCTAAATTGACATCAAACGTTCATGTGTATATATTATTTATCGAGCTTTTTTTTGATTTAACTGTAGTATTTTGTTTATTGAGAGTTATGTAAGAAAACTTTAAAATTTTTTAGAACCTTTTTTTTTTACTATTTGACATAAAAAACATACATTTTTTATATAGTTTTCAGTTTTGACTTTTTATATTGTCTAACAGCTGATTGTTGTTCTGCCATAACATGTTCTTGTATGTACTAACGCTTGTGTACACATTCAAAATTACGTCAAATCTCACTATATATAGTTTTAAAAAAATACTTGATTTCAATCCAAAAATGGAAAATTTTTTGTCATGATATCATTTTTTATCTTTATGATTAAGTTTTTTACAACAAAAAGATTGATTGTCTCGCTACACTTGTAGTCGTTTGGGCATAAAATGCGACTTAACATATATTTTTCAGTAGGTGGCAATACATATAATTCTAAAAAAAGATAATATTTTTTATTTTCTGTATTTAAAAGCACTTTACCATCTCATCTTTTTTGACTAAATTTTGTATCCAGGTTGCCAAAACTCTTCTTACTACTAATTCAGGCAAATAAAAACCTGGATGAGAATCCCTTTATCTCACCTTTCTTATAAAGCCTACTGGTATGGCTTATGTGATACTAAAAAATTAATATATAATTACAGGCAAACATAACACATAGGAAAAAAAAGTATTATTTTTTCATACTAAATATTGAAAAAAATAAAAATCAAAATAAATTTAGTATAATAAGTTTTTGCTATACCAAATTTGTACACAAACTGAATTCTTTACGTACTGAATTTTTTTAGTACCAAATTTGTAATATTTGGATTTTGTAAAAACTCCCCTTAATTAAAATTTTTATATAATCATGCGCTCTTGAAAACATGCAAAAAAATAGTTGCTCCGCGTAAAAAAAGTACGTGATTCAACACATACTAGTCAACTTTACAGATGCAGCATTTTTAGCAAAGTCTAGTAGGATTCGTAAAAAATATATTCGGTCGCAATCAAAAACAATTTTTCAGTTTATTGTAGATTTAAGCTAAAAAACGCAGTATCTGGATCGAAGCGTGCTCATCTTACACTACACTCGCAAAAAAAAGACGTCTTTATAGAATTGCTTTGGTTGAAACCTAGTTACATATAGAAGTCTTGTAGTTCACATCTTTCAACTTTCTTGTTTTGCAAAAAAAAAAATAATAACTTTTGCATATGTTGCATGTATTTGCTAAAAACAGTGACAAGCTGTTGCATCTAAAACATCATGGCTACAATATTGTTCAATCCTCGGTTTGCAACATTCAGAGTTTAAAATGTAAAGGTTTTTTTCACCTCCTTTTTTGTATACCAGTATAAAAAGCTGTTTCTTATAGTGATATTATACTCAACAACTCTGCATTTACACCACTCGAGTCCGATTTAGCTATATATTAGCTTTAAAAAAAAAACTACTTATATACAGCAGCATAAGCTCGCAACTATGTAAAACATGCGTGCAAGGCAAAAGGAATATCTTTTTTACATCAATTGAATTTGAGGCATATAAGTTTCTACACCATAGCAGTATTATTCTATTTAGTTAGTTATTTTTTTTGTGGCAGTCTACTTAAAAATTTAACGGTCATATAGTTGACATAAATGCGATAAAAAGCAAGAAAACGTATTTATGAAATGCTTACAGACAAAAAAAAAAGCTCATTTGTATAATAAAAATACGTTTGTAAAAATACCTATATATTAATTTTTGTTTACTTAGATGTTAAATTTTATATACATTAAAAATGGTTATACGTATTTTGACAACAGACCTAGAGCTTGAGATCCTTGACGTATGATCGTATATGCCAAGACTAGCATATACCCGAGGTACAGTGGCGTACCTAGGGGGTCAGGGAGGCAGGGGGGCAGCGTGGGTATTAAGAGGGCGATACGGGGGGGGGGGGGCAGCCCCCCCTCACCCTGGACAAAAACGTTGCGCCTGAATTTAAGGGGGTTCTTTTTTTGTGCAGAGATTTTTTTAAAAAAAAACTGAAATAAAAAAATAAAAAATAAAAATTTTCTTAAAAAAATAATAAAGATTTTTCACGTCATAATTCGTGGTTTTAACCCGCATTTTTGGAAAACACTGACTAGCCCTGGGCTAAAAAAATACCTGGGTGTGCTACTGCCGTGTGAGTTTCGGACAGTATTTATTGTATGCTTTCCACATGTTTTAAACGTTGTTTAGTTATAAACAACAAGCAAAAATTATCAACACATCCTCTTTCATTCTCTCTATACTTGTATTGTACAGATTATAACCTTTAAGGACAAGAATAAAGTAAAACTATTTTTTTTAATACAAAATATAATATGAATATATAAGCTATTTCAAAGTATCTATATACCTTTACGTAAACCTTTTATGCTGGTTTTTCTAAAACGATAGACATGACATACCATGTGGAACATTTGAAAATTGTATTACATATAAGAGTTGTCATATTATTTGTCGTATTTGACATATAAATATTTTAATGCTATTGAGAAGGCCGTTAAAAATATGTAAAATCCATAAAAACCCTTGATCATGTATTTGCTAGCAGTTAATCAATGTGCATTTACTAATTAATGCAATATAAATTTATTCTGTCAAATAAAAATTTAAATTTAATAGACAAAAAATTGTTAAATGCCATATAAATTTGCAAAACTTAAGCACATCTAAACTTAATACAACTATATGTTTTACCTTATTCATACAACATATTTTGTTTTTTATATTGAATTTAGAGTTGATTGAGATATCTATTGCCGTATCACTAATAATTGTAAACTTTTACACATATAATTTGGTTATAAGAAACATAAGGGTTTAAATGGCTGTAATGTTCTTTTTAAAAAGTGTTCTTAAATTATATTTCTTTTAGGATCTACGTGGTATGACAACGTCACATTTTTAACTATGGCTGTTGGAGTTGAACCAGCCAAAACCTGTTGTTATGCCCCCTCAAAGTAAACTGCCATTTAGAGGGCAAAAAAACAAGCTAAAAAGGCGTTTTGTAGTCAAAAACGTACATACGTTAGAGATAGCCATTTTGCGGATTCACACGTTGTTTTAAACGAATTAATATACGTCTTTAAGATATATTACTATAAAACGATGTCTAATAGGCAGATATACTTTGAATAGCGTATTAAATGTAATAAAGCTAATCTCAGGTAGCTTTATCTAGGCGACAAAATAATTAAATACATGTCTTTTTATATGATCAAGACAAGTAACGCCGAAACTCCTAAACAATCAGGCAAAAACGGGAAGGATTTGTACCATCAATCACTGCTTTTTTATTACATGTTTTTTACAGACAAAATGTTATAAACTGCAAAATAATTATAAACAACTTTAAGTTCATTTAAAAAAAAATACACTTTATCTAAAAATCGAAATAAACCTCACAGCTGTTACTAACAGAAATCTTATATTTTTATGACCACTAATGTTGGTAACAATAAAATGGCTATTTTGTATACATTTGGTCAATTTTTTTGTTTATTGTGACAAATTTTGAACTATGTGCCGTTTCAATTGGCTGCTTTGGTAATTAGTAGTTTTTTAAAATTCTAAACACTTTTATATTATACTGGCATAAGTTATTGTGTTTTTTAAACACTTAAATACATGAACATCACTTCTAGTTCTATTATTGTGCGAACAGTGCTATAAATAACTTTAAAAGAAAGACCATGTAAAAATATTATAGGGTGTGCATATTATACCGATCTTTTAGATTTCACCAAGACTTATTTTTTTTTTGCTCATACTAGTATATAGATGTGGTTTTGTGTAACCAAGATGTCGTTAAAATATGGCTGTCTATTTTCTACGTTAGGTAACAAAAACTGTAGATAATTCGCAATGCAATTAAAATGCGGTAACAAGTTAACAAATATCAAACATGCAACTTATTTGTTTTTAATTGTATTACACCAAAATGCTCTTTTGTAAATTTACTATATTTATTTTTTCTAAAAAAAATCTTTGTATTTTTCTAAAAAATGGTTTTCTACAACTTTTAAAAACTTGTATTTGTGTGTTAGTTTGTTAAGCTGTTTTGTATGATATTCAATTTTTGTTTTTTTACACATTTTCTTTTAGCGCCATGCATTTATTTTTATATTTCGGATAAGGATTACGGGTGCCTATAACCTCGTCCCTGTCCCCGATCCTTATAGGTTAACGGCCATAAGTAATGTTTAACGGGGTTTTGGGGTATCCCCGGGGTTTCGGGCAATTAGTGGGAATTTTGAATCAAAGTATTTTTTTTTTGGTTGCAAGAGGTATTTAACGGTCTCATTCAAAGCAAATGGACATGTTCGCATTTTAAAATTACAAAAATATGTTGTGTGCATATCTCTCATAAATTTTGAACTAGAAAACAAGGTTTTCTTGAAATGTTCTAAACTTTGTATTTCAAAAAAAAATAAAGCATGTTAATAGAATATTGGCCTGATTTATGACAAAAAAAAATCTATGGTGAAATTTTTACACAAAAAAATTTGTTAGCACCTCATTAAAAAACAAACATAAAATTAAATTATACATAATTATAAACAAAGAGGTCCCATCTTTAGTATTTCTTTGTCACAAAAGAACATGATTTAAAATGCTATGTTTTTGTTTAGATTGCATTTAGTACAATATTTAAAATAGAATGATTAAAGCAAAATAAATACATATGTTTCGTAATCCTTAGTATCAAACTTCTGTAATCTAATGTTCACTTTTTATAAAAGATTTAATCTTGAGTAAGGTGCAGCAGTACAGCGCGGTACCTTCAGAATTTGTTTTTTTTTTTTAATATATGGGTATCAACTTATACAAATTATTATAACTTAAAAAAAGAGATTGCTATACAACTTTGTCGTAGATTTTAAAAAAATAATCTCGATAGAAAAAAACATTTTATGTGTATATGTATTAGGCTTGAGTCCGCACCTGACCAGACTTCAATCCATTAAATTGTCTCGAAACCCCTGACCCGATCTAAAAACCGAAAGTCAAGTAAAAAAACGTGGCCGGCGTTGCCACAAAAAATAATGTATAAAACTTGCAAAAGTTTTTTTATAAAAGCAAAAATCTTGTATTTTACAATATTATTACTGAACGTATATTTATACAAAGATACCACGTTAAACAGCCAAAATGCGATCTTCTATTCCAAGAACGTTAAACAGTCTCTAAATCAAAATTTATCGAACATTTACACAACGTTATATTTTATTATCTTAACTTGGCATAACAAAAACTTAATTTGAATTTTTTCTTTAACAGATTTACGTATAAACTGCAAAAAGAAGAAAATAAAATTATAAAACGACAGAGGCAACAAAACAAAAATTATTAACACGTAAAAATGTATATAAAATCAAAAAAGATGATAACAGAAAGATTTTAGTTACACAAAAAAAAAACTCTAGGCGTAAATTTTTTGGTTGATTTTTCAAAAACAGTTCTGAATAGAATTTCTGATTTAAAGCTGTATAGGTGTACTTTTTTGTAGCACAGCTATTTATGATATAATACCCAGAGTCAAATTCATCTAAAGGTTTTTTCAACACTTCGTCCAAACGATTTTCAAAAAAAAATATCGATAAAAAAATGCATAGAAAACGCGCGTTAAGCTGCATAAAAACTACATCTGATACTAAAAATCTGCCACAAAATAAAAAAATTTTAATTGACAGCATCGACTAGTTCGGCACCCGACCCACGACCGACCCAAAACTCGGGTTAAAAACCCGACCGACCTGAGACCCGGAAGGCATGAAAAAAAACCCAGGCCGGGTTTAGTCAATAAAAAGAACTTTTTATTAAAGCCTAAAAATTTATCTTTGGAGAAGCAAGAAATTTAGAAAATTTGATTTTACGAATATTATAATAGGTCTAATAAGTTTTTGGCCAAAAAAAAAAAAATTATATAAAAAGAAAAAAAAAGTATTTTGCACACAAGTTCTGCCCACTGGTATACAAATTAGAATAAGATAGTCTTTAATATGTATATAAAACATAAGTTTAATTTATAATCATACAGATACCATAAAGACTACAAAAGAAAATGATTTTACACTTAAAATACAAGCAAAACAATAAACAACTTACAAAACATACCATAAAAAATAAGTACAGTGTCTAAATACATTATCTGTAAAGAAATACACATAGAAAAATGCATGCGTTTATTTCTTTAAAATACTCGAAATACATTCCTGAAATTAAGCTTTTGTTTTAACAATTTGGCCAGTTTTTAGTGAAATACAGTAACAAAATAATGCTCAATTAAACCAAGGCAAAAAAATCCTTTCGACACTATACCCAAAACAAAATTTAATAAAAACTTACTATAAACAAAATATCAAAGTAGAACGCGTATTATAAAATTTTATTTAATACATCGTCTGTATAAATCACAAATTTACCTTATTCACGGTTTTGTTAAAAGGTATTAATATTTAATTTTGATTTTCTCTTCGACGATCTGCCTTAACAAATTATACTGGACATGTATACTAGATGATTTAATCTAGCTTAAAATTAACTGTGTATTGGGCTCGGACATTTAAACAGTTGTTCTTTTATAAAAATAGGCTGTTTTATCTAACTTTTTTTAAAGGTATTTTAGGCGGTGTTGCTGCGATATTAAAGTAAGAAAAAACCCGTTTTTTACACTCTTGTGTAGGATAAAATTTCTTCTTTTTTTTACTCACCGTTTTTTTTGTTAAATAAAAAGCGTGAAATAATACTTACTGCTTTTACTTTTTTCTTGCGTAAAAAGCATTTATTTTATCAGTATAAAAATATATTTGTTATAGCAAATAAGATTTATTATCGAAATATTGCAATTGGTTGATTGAGACTTTTTTTAGTTTTGTTTTTGCAATTCTAAGCTTGATAATTTAAGGCCGTATTCCTTGTTCTTAAATCAAAAAAAAAAAATTAACCCCTTTTTTTTATCTAATTTGAGCTAATAATTGACATATGTACAATAATAGATACAAAAAAAAAAATGTGCAATTTGATGCTGTTATGAGTAGTCGCAGAGATTTAAACATATATATTGCTTAAACATATGTTTTATTTTTTTTTATATATAATAATAAATTTTACAATACTGTGTTGAAGCAATGAAACGTTACTATTAGGTTACAACTGTTGACCCAACCCCAATCGTACTAAAAAATGCTTGTTTTTAAGTTTTTGCATACACGCACTTTTTGTTATTGAATTGACGCATCAAACACAACAAAAGTTACGTAATTACGAAATGCTACTAAAAAAGATTCTAATTGTTTTGGAAATTTTTTGCCACAAGATTTATTTTACTAGATTTTTTTGTTTGTTAGTACATGTTACCCAAAAACTTAAATCATTGATCTCCCCCTATACCCGTAATCCCGCTGACAGAAGAACATTTTGGTTGTTTTTAAGATTACGCCAGTAGAGTTTTTAACATATTGGCAAAAGCAAGAACATAAAAATAATGTATCATAACGATTTTTTCCACAATATATTATTACATAAAATATCATAAAGTGTCTCTGAATCGTTACGTTAAAAGCGTCTAGGACCGTAATATTACCTTGTAAACATTTTTTGCAGTAAAAAGAAAATTTAAAGATAGCCAGACAGTATTTATAGTCAAAAATATTTTTTAAGAATCAAATCAAAAATTACAAGAAGACCCAAAAAAGATCGTATATATATATAAAAATGTGAAATTTTGTATTTTTTATATACATCGTTTTTTTAATGGGCGACGAGATGCTTTTTTTGTAATGTAATCTTTATTTAAATATTATGAGTCATATTGAACTATAAAGAACGTAAAAAAGATAGAAAAAACTGTTACAAAATTTTAAAAAAAGAAAGTAAAAACACTGTGACAATATAAAAACAAAAAAATTGTGCAAGTTGCGCACGAAAAAGGCTTAAAACGCGGTTTACTCTTACATAAATACTGACGCTTTCTGGTATTTTTTTTTTGCGGGTAAAACTGCGTACCGGCATTTTTAAAGTGAATAAAAAAGGTGCACATACACAGTACTTTGTATTGCAAAAAACGTTCATAACAATTTACGATGTAAAATCCTCAACCTTATTTTTGTTTTGATATTACCCATGTCATAAGATTTTACGAGCGCGGTTGCTTCCTTTCGAGCTTTCGATGGAATTTTATTGACTCCTAAGATTAACGGCAAATATGATCGTATATTTTATGATAATTTTATTTTTAACAAACACCATATTTGCCTGCATTTTTTCAGGGGTCGTCAAACATCCACAGGGGACTCAAACCAGTGTCGTAGCCAGTAAACATATGTGACCATTGCTAGTCATTGTTTTGTACAAAAAATGGTGTAAAAATACACACTAAATCGGACAAAAAGCTTTTTTATTATGTTTTGATTTTTATTTTAAAAACTTTTGAAATAACATTTTGTCAAAAAAGCTCTGCACTAGATCAACTCCTCTCAAAATTAGGCGCAAGTTCTACCCGGCTGTTGGGCCACCCCCCATCGCCATCCGCTAGCTACGCCACTGGCTTAAAAAAGGCATTTACGAACAAGCTTTTGTATTTTTTTTGCCCATAAAAAAGACTTATGGATGTGTATAGAGCCCGAAAAGTTTTTTGTTGCTATTTGCGCAGTAGTCATGTACATGCTTCTCTCAAAAGTATCATATTTTTTTGTTTCTCATTGTTTTCACAATGGTTTCAAAATTACGGCTTGTTTAAAATTATGCGTATTTTGTTTATATGCTTTGTACATTTACTATATGTTTTTTATTCTTTGTATAGTGTTTTTTACCATGCAATACTTTTTGCGCTAGTTCCTATGCTATATTATATAAACTCTTGCAGCTGCTGTACTAAAAAGTTAAAATGCTAACGTATTGCAAATAAAATAGTCGTTGAAGGTTTTTTTGGCTGTGCTTCTACAATGATGATTTACAGCATGTTTATTAATGGTAGACCCCTTGTTTTAAAATATACTGGAAAATATAAGGTTTAGTAAAAATGTGAATTTGCACTACAGGGCATGATAATTATGTTTTATTTTACGAAAACTGCCTACAAAAGCCATTGTAAAAACAAAAAAACTGTCTTTCGAAATTCTCTTTTTGCGCCCATAACCTAACACAAAAAAAAACCCTTTTGATCACACCAAACTTAGTTAAATCATGACCCGACCGTAACCAAAAACCCAGGACTAGTACAAAACCCGGCCTGGTTGTTCCCTAGGTCATTGATATTATATATTGCATTTTATCTAGGTTGATACCTACAAAAAGGTAAACTAGACATCTTGTCATAATGATGTCATTTTGCACAATATTATATACATCATTCAGCTTACGCATTTTTAAAGTTTTTTTTTGTAGAAATAAGCTCGATTTTTGTTCCCATTTTTTTTTTGTTATGTGTACAGGGTTCACTGCCATATTCAAAGTTAAAAAAGACATTTTTTTATACGATTTTGTGTAAGATGAAACTATTTTTTATTGGATTACTGTAATTTGCGACTGAAGGTGCAAAATATATCGTTTTAGTTTGTCTTAATTGAGACTAGTAGAAAAACATATTCCGGGTAAACTTCAAGGCTGTAAAACGCATATTTTTTCACTGGTAAAACAACTTTTGATAGCAATAAATTAAATTATGAAAATACATAACTGTGTTATTTATACTTATTTTATTATGTTATTACACTTAAAACATATTTTTTTTTGTATATTTTATATGTTACCAATCTGAAAAATGTTTTTCCTATCTAATATAAACTTTTGTTTTACATATATACAAAAACAGTAATAAAAACCTGAGCTATGAAAAATTTAATTAGTTCATTAATTGTTGACTTTACCACTGAAAGATACTTACATATTTTTTTTTATATTTCTCTTACTGTGTAAAGACACGTTTGGTAAAGCCAGACTGACTTAAAGGGGTACAGAAAATTGTCAGTGCAATCATCAAAACTTAAAAAAATGCCATAAAAAGGTTGTATATATATGCAAAAAAGTGCACATCGTATTGCTATTGGCTTACTACCTATCGCTAAGTTTGAAAAACAAACGGGTCGATGCACTGCGAAAAACTTACAACTATATAAAAGTCATATTGAAATATTACAAACGTATATGGATTTAAGGAATATATACAAAAAGCTTTATGTAAATATTATGCAAATTTTTTACAAGAAAAAAAGTTATACATGTACGTCTTCAGACACTGGTTTAAAAATGAACTGCCGCTTTGGCCTTACGGACGCTTTAAAGAACTTTTTTTTGTGCATCTAAAACTGCGTAAGGCATACCCTCTAGATGAAGTATTTAGTTTAAATACAAATGTAAATTAGTTCGATGCCAAACAACTTATGGAGCTCCTCTACTAAACCTGAAATATTTTTTGAAATGTTATAATATAAGAAAAACCTTTTTATTTGCCGTAAGTTTTTATCTCTAAAGTGGTTCGGTTTTTTGAAACACGATTTGTTTTATTGCTTTTGGCACATAAATCCAGTACTATCTTCTTGCAACATTAACATATATGTCCAATAAAATTTATTATAAAGTGTTGCTCTAATGTTGTCCATCAAAATACTCATTTTTGCGTAATCTTCCCTAAAGAACCGCTTTGGCAAAATTTCGGTGGTTTTTACTTCTCTATTTTATAAATGCAATTTTATTTGTTGTTGGGTTTACATGACTACGACATATGATCCCCAAATAAAAGAAACCGAAATGCAAAGTCCACAAAAAAGAATTATAAAAAAAACGAACCGAAATTTTAATTGGGCCAAAAAAAAAGGTCAAAAACTAAAAAAGCCGAAAACAAAGATCCGTTTATTATTTGACCTATGAACAAGTTTAGTCATACAAGTTAAGATTTAGCGATTATATTGAACTAAAAAATATTTGTCTCTAAACGGTTTACACATTTTTTTTTTTTTGCAGATGTAAATTTCGGCCGGTTTTTATTTTCGGCTCTTTTTTATTTTCTGTTTTTTTTCAAACCTTGATATTTTAGCCCTTTTATTGGGTCGGTTACGTTTATTGCTAGGCCCGCGCTTGTCTTTTTTATTAGAAGGAAAAACCATTTAGTAAAACAGATTTTTATTACTGTTTGTAGGCTATATAATTGTTTATCAAATTCTTAAACAACTGTTTTGATTCCATCTTTTATCTCTTATCATGTATCAAAGTTCCATTATTTTAAAACATGATAAGAAAAACCCAATAACGCCAAATTTACCCGCAAACGACGTGGAATTACCGTGGCTCTCGTTTGCGCGCGTTAAACCGCATTTTTAGCTCTTATTATGCGTTTCTAGCGGATTTAGTATATAGGTGACTTTTACCTATATACTTGATACAACAGGGTCAATTAAAAATTGTCGTTTTTTGGACAACACTTGCCGATTTTTAACTTTCAAAAGATTGTTTCGTACATAATAATGTTTTCTTCTGTTTAGGCGCTGCATAAAAATGATAGGTTTAAAGTATAAAACTAGAGTTCGGCTCTAGAACAATGTATGTAAAAATACTAGAGTCTTTTATGTATATGTACCTATGCATTACAGGTTTTGTTGCGTATATTTTCTATTTTAAAAATAAAGTAGTATAAAACTATACAGAAGATTTTTTTATTTCGCCTCTTACCTAACCCAAAAAAATCCAAGCCCGCCGGACCCGAACCGAACACAACCGACCCGACCCAAACCCGAAACCTCAAGTATGGCAGAGAAAACCTGGCCGGGGCCACCCTAGGTTGTAGGTGATAGTTTCATGTTGTTTTGTAAAGTGGGATATATTTTCACCTAAAACTAATTAACATAATAAATCTACAACAACAAGTATATTTACAATGTTTTTAATAGCAATGTTGTTTAGCAAGATTCTCGGTTTTGTCTCACTATTTTCCAATATAGTCTACAAACTTATTTTATTACTTTTATTAAAATCGTCGTTGAATCTTAGATCAATATTAAAACAATGATAAAGAAAATATACAAACTGCACACAGTTATAGTAAGAAATGCAATATAATCACAAACTACACAATTCTATGACCAATATATAACGAATCTGCGGAAATGACTTCAACTTGTTATTTATTAAACTTTTCTGTTTCATACTGCGTATTAAAACAATAAAATCGATGTATTTTATATATAAAAAAGGCATGTATTGTATTCCATTGCTTTGTAAAAGTATTTGTACATTGTAATAGTAAAATATTGTAAAGTAAAGTAGAACGGATATTTTTTTCATCTATAAAAAAATTAATGATTTATATAAAAAATAATTTGAAAATGTCTATTTTACAGTTGGGTTACATGTCCACACGTTCCTAAAGCTTACAGACATAACGATCAATGCTGTCCGCGGGAAAATAATACTGTGATTTAGATGGTAACTGCCGTGTTTTTTTGAATCTTGTACTTCTTCTATCCAAGCAATAAACACATGTTTTTTTATAAACTATGTACAAACCATATATAAGTATTTGTAATTTTACTATACTTTTAGTAAATTCGATAAAAAAGTATACGTTTGCTCTATAAACCAGTTTTATATGGGAATGCTACATGTATTTTTACGACTGTTATCGGTAAACTACTACAAAGATTATGTTTGTTTTCCTATGTATTTTTTGGCATTCATTTATTTGTTTTTTACAGCATTTTATCAACAGAAAAGTAAGTTTTAAAAAATAAAAATGAACGCCTGTATTCACAAATTAAATGGTTTTGCAATTGAGTAAAAGCTAACAAATTTAGCGTAATTTATTACAATATTAGAACCTTTTTTTTATGCAATACGTGGTCCAATATGTTGTTTGTTTTAGTATTTACAAGAAAAAGCACTTGTGCCAAAAAAAAATATAAAAGAAATTTTTTGTAATTTCCATTACCAAATTATAACTCACAATGATAACAATGCTCGTAAAAAAACGTCCTTATTTGTAAACAGTCGTTTTCAGTGCTCATGATACAGTAATCTAATCTATTAAAAAATATCATTACAATACTTGTGACAATATTTTTTCCTTACAAATCCAAAAATACAGTGTATGTACTTTTTCAGCTACAAAATTATTAAAAAAATATTTGTATCCTTTCGTTGAAAGAGAAAATCATAATCTGCGCAAATTTTACGAAAAAATAATTTTACTTCAGGCGCTAACTCTAACCTTAATGGGTAGATTGGCATTTGGAATGTGCTAGAGAGAAACTTGTACACTACACTTGTACAAAATTTTATTGAAATCGTATACAACTAGTTTTGTTGCGTTTTGCATAGTTAATGTGACAGTTTTTTATATTTTCTAAAAGCTTGGATATACAAAGTATTATATATTAAAAAGAAAAAGATAAACACAATTACAATACTTGATAAAAAACGGACTGTAACGCATAAAGTTGTTATTGATGCCGTAACATTTGTTTTTAGTAAATATGACGGCAAGTTGTTGTTTTTAATCTAAAAAGTTATAGTAAAAACTGTAAAAAATCAAAGGTTTATTTTGATTGCACTTGTGTTATATTTAAAACGCTTTCACAAAAACAATTGCAATTATTTTAGGTTTATGCTTTTAATATGCTTTGTATATTGCAAATTCGTCAAAGCTGTAAGTGATGTATGCAAAAATCATCTTCAAAATTTTTTATTAAAGAAACTATATTTACTTATATAAAAAATCCTAGAAATTATAAAGTTTTTTCGCACGACTTTGAAAGGCTAAAATACACATTAAGAGGCTTTTTTGCATGTCTCCTTGTTCGCCGGGGTGACGAAGAATATGTATTTTTTTTTTTCGCAGGGGGGGGGTTCCGCCAGCAATAAACATTTAAGAGGGAATATGTAAAATAAACATACATATGCAAGATCCACATGCAACAAAACGCAGCAAAAGCGTAAAAATTAATGGTCACGTCATTTAAAATTGTTAAATACGTGTTTACTAGCGACTGCGCTTTGCTAAATGCATGAACAGGATATAAAGTAAGCTTGCATGTATGGCAAACATCAAATGGTAAAACTTCTAGTAGTATATCAAAATAAAAGGATTGATGTTCTCGTTGGGCCATATGACCTCTAGAATTTACTATCGTAGCACTATCATCATTAAAATTGACTATGAACACAATGTTGACATGAAAATACGCCAGTATTTTGCAACGGTATAAATTTCTATATTTGTAAGACAGTAATGGGTGCAAGCCTCACTTACAGACAATAAATTATTTTTTTGACGAAAACAAATTTAGATGGATAGAAGAATGCTCAATATCGAATCTATAAAGAACAGATATTAAGATAAGGTTTCGATAACCGATAACACTCTATAAAAGAGAAGCCAATGCGCATCTATGAGTACCGTTTACTATAAACTGTTGTATTCCTAGGCTCTGTGGCCATACTCGCTGGCCACGAAACCAACATTATATCTGAAAGCGTTAACAAAGCGTGTAAAACCGTCGGAATACCACAAATTTAATATGAAAAATTGCAATACAAGGCCGGAAAGCACTCTTTATTCTAAAAGCGATTACGTATTGCAGAAATGACGAAAGAGCCATTTTGATGTATCGACTAAGTGACGGTACTGGTGTGATAATTCTACAAACAGGAAATAATTCTAACCTCGTTATAACCCCTCTTATACGTGCTAAAAGACGATGGCCATTCATCTTTAGGTTGGCTTGTGTTTTTACAAATTTTTAAATTTTATATATTTGATGTTGGTAAAAAAAGCAAAGAAAAGTGCACACATTTAGATTTGTACTTTTGTCTATGTACTAAGCCCCAGTAACACAAAAAACAACAAAAAAAATCCTAGCATTTATAAATAACAGTTTAGACTTGGAGGAGTTTGGAGCAAGGACTGTTGAGGCCTATAGCCTCTTTAATTCACTTATCAAGCATAGTAATTATTTAAATTAGCTATGAACACAATGAGAAATGCTGATAAGCTGGCATAGCTCAATGGATAAAATTCCATTATCGAAAGACATTACATGGGGCAAGTCTCACTATCGACAATATTTTATGTATATGGCGAAAAGAGTTTGTGATAAGCAATAGAATAACACAAGATTACATTTTAAAGAACAGATATTAATACAAGGTTTCAGTAACGTTTAACTTGCTATAAAAGGCAACCCATCTACAATAAATAAGTACTGTTCACCATTGTTTGTTATATTTCGTAACGTTAAGGCCATACTCGCTGGCCGCGGACTCAACAGTAATAACACTATACGATGTTCTTGCAATATTGTATAGTTATTTTCTATTTTTGTAAAAAAAAGAATATTATGCGTGAAGCCATTAATCAGTATATGAAGAGGAACGTAAGTATTTACTCTGCAGTTTCATATTTTGTCTTCATATCTTTATACAGCATTTTATAAGTTTTTTGCACATGTAAAGTTACTTACCATTTTTCTTGGTGTTTTATATCTGAACAAATAATAGTTAAAGTAAAATTACGATCAATGCAACACATAAGTAAGCATAAAACACAACTTGTAATTATTGTGTATAAAAACATATATTTTTTTTGCTTTAACTTTTTTTCGTATTAATATTTAATTCAACGCAAAAACGTAAAATCCATGTAAAAAGAAAGACCCGATATTTAGCCTAAAACAATGTCTTTTACGGAACAACTAACAAAATCTGTATATATTATCTTTTGATATCATTTTTAAAAATATTTATTTTTTAATTTTAATCGCAAAAGTAAAAAATAATGCGGTTTTGAAACGCTGAAACATAAACATTGCCCCATGACAAACAAAAGCTTTTTATGTATAAAAACAAAGTCCATACTGATATAAAAAATTTTATTTACACGTAATTTTAGTGTTATTTGTAAATGTTTTTCCTACAGCCGTAAATTCAATTATCGTAGACCAAAAGAAATACATTTTACAATGCAAATACTTATAATTTGTTATTTGTTACTCTGTTAAATTTGTAGTGAATAAAACCCGTAAATATAATTTAAACTAAATTTATGTTGTTGTTTTTATTTACAATAAAAAACACAGATTTTATGGTAAATTTTTTGCTGCGTATAATTGTAACAATCGGTTTAATTACTCATATACAGTGGTATAAAATACAGCGTAAAAAACTTGTATAAAAAAATAACTGCTATATTTTTTTGTTCAATATCAATTTTTACTTTTTTCTAGCAAAATAGAGATAAAGATAGGAATTTGTGTAAAAAATAACCCTTTTTTCTTATTTATATAAAAATCATTCTCTAAAAATAAAATCTCAGAAAAAACACGGCACTTTTTTTTGCAAAAGTGGAGGCTGTAGGTCTCCCCCAAAACACGCGTATTATAAAAATATAATGCATTTAACATCTAAAATTTTGCAAAACATTAGGCATTAAAATACTTTTTACTTTTGGTAAAATACACTTGTATGTAAATTACCTGTATTTTTTGTTGTGCATACCAGTTTTTTAGTGTATTTTTTTACCCGTTTCTTTTTTCTATCCCTGTTTTAGCGAGCTAACTTTTATAAAGCATTCGAAAACCTGAAAAAACAATTATAAACAAATAAAATTATTAATATTTTGCAAAGTAAACTGTGATTTGGTCTACTTTTTTTTTTAAAGACTAAAAAAACTCGATTTTAAATAAAATCTGCATAAAATCTATTTTTAATTTTGCAACGTAACATCATTATATATGTTTCTTGTCTAGAATATGCAATTTTGTCCCAATAGTGTAGAATGAAAAAATAATAAAAAAGTATAAAGATGCCAAAAAAAATTAAAACATAATTAAAAATACACCTCTGTCAATACAGAAAGAAGCTTTGTACACTTATATAGTAGATTTTGTTTTGTTTTTTCATTGTTTATTGTAATCTTTCTAGGATTATTTATACAATAGTAGTAGCAAAATACAACAGTTGTATTTTGCTACCAACAGATAAGAAAACAAAATTTACTTGCGAAAAAAAAAAAGTTTGAAATCACAAAAAAAAAGTTTACTATAGCAAAAAACATAGATTTATGTGTTGAAATAGGCATATGCCTAAAAAAAAAATGTTTTGTGGCATTAGGTTCGTAACAAAATAAGTAAAAATAAACTGTAGTTGTAAACAGTGAGTACAGTTTTACATGTCGATTTTATTTTACGACTTTTCATGTTTGCGTTTCTATTATCTACGTTTATGTGGCTGATGCAATAAAAAGAAATCGAAACCAGTGCTTACTATTATAGGTGGAACTGACCCATAGAAGTATAGAAAAAATATTATCTCTACATAAAATTGTATAATTATTGTCCATTAATAGTACTAAAAAAAACAAAATGAACAAACACAGAAACTTTGCGTTTACGCGTTTTTTTAAACAACTCTTTTGCAACTTGCTTATTTGCTATTATGATGTTGAAAGTTTGAGTCTGTGTGTGTGTGTGATTTCGTAGAATCTACTTTTGGAATCTTTATTTGATGCATTAGAATTATATATACATTTGCGTGAAACACTTTTACATAAAATATTTAATAATTAATTGCAATGTATTTTTACAGTACAGAATTAAAATCAAAGGCATCTGTAAAGGGTGATACTCAGTATTCTTTAAATATAAAAACTATAAAATATATCTAATAAGTCACGTTTTGTAAAAAACGATGCATTTTCCTGTCATTGTTTGAAGAAAAATACACATTTAAGCATTGTTACTTTTGAACATTTTTTGAGAACCGCCAGAGGCCATTTTTTTACCATGTAGGGAAGCATATTTTTCTACCTTATAACAAAACATAATCCAAAAACAATAAAGAATAAATAAACCCTTTTTATAATAAATAACATCAAAAAAGTTAGATATAGAAATTTTTAAAAATATAAATAAATAATATTTCTTTAACAATCATTGAAAAAAATGCTCTATAACATTTTTAAAGACAAAAAAAAAACGTTTAATTGTATTTTACTCATGATTCCCGCCTGTAAAAATTTAAGCTTTATTCTTAAACATTCGCACAGGAAGATAATCCCGCATAATCCAGAAATTTTTTTATAATAATAAATCCTATATTTGGTTACTTTTTTTAACTTGTATAATATCTTTTGACCTGGAGAGATAATTTCTTTTTATACAATTGTCCTTAAAACTTTGGTTTTCTATTATGGCGAAAATCTTAAGCAGCGTTATATAAAACATGTTTCTCCTTTAAAGATATATTAGAGCTTTATCTTGCATAAGATCTATATTATTCAAAAAAAGGTAGTTAAAATTTAAAAATTTCTTGTTCCAAATTTTTATAATAAATTTAACTAAAAAATAGGTATTTCTAATTACTGCATTTTTTTGGGATTATATTTCTTATTTTGAGTAAAGAAAATATGAATTCTTAATAATTGGAGAAAAAATCGGAATTTTAGCGATTTACCAAAAAAGGTTTGAAAGAAACAATGCTCAAGGGTGTTAAATTCTGTTCACAATACAAGAGAAAAACATAATTTTCCGCCAATAGTATGTATTTATTATATGTTTATAGCTTTGTTTATAAATCTAGCTATGAAATCATCTTTGGATTGTTTGTATCTTCTTGTCTATATTAAAAAAATGCGAAATAACTAAAAATTCTATTATTGAAGCGTTTCATGGTAATTTTCAAACACTTTAAAGCCTGCAAGGTACTATTACATAACGTGATTTACGGAATTCACGCACTGCCAGGACATCTGCTATAATAAAAACAAAAAAACTAGTTGAAAAAACCTCGATACAAAAATGCGTATATCAAAGTTCCCAGTTTTTTTTTATATTGCGTTTCTATATTTTTTAGAAACAACATTTTCCGTTTTTCCGTATATATACAACATTTTTCAATACAATCCTGGTTTTTCTCTACCATAATCGTAAGCACTGGTTTCGACATCTTTTTCTTGCATCATTTAAAAAACCGGTAATAATAGACACGCACATATGAAAAGCCTAACAAAAAAATCAACAAGTACAGAATGGTCTCACTGATAACTTCTAGACTTTTTTTTAAAAATTTTTTATTTAAACGCAAACATACAGAACATATTATTATATATGTCATATACAAATTTACATACAAATTACTATGTTTTATGCCTTTTATAACCGTTTTAGTTGATTTTTTTATTTAAAACACAACCAATCGAATTTCATGTTCTTATATATCTATACCGAAATATAACAGTTTTTTTGCTCTTCTGTTGTATTTTGCTCTTCGTTCGTATTTTGCTCTTTTGTTGTATTTTGCTCTTCTGTTGTATTTTGCTACCCATAAAGATGTAACAAAAAATATAAATATCAAATAATACAATATTTACTTGCAAAGAGTTTTGATAACGACAGACGAGAAAGACTATTTTCAATATTTGTTTAGGGATCTTTAAAATATTTTCATATTTAATCAAAAATACACTTTTGAAGTAAAATTTCATATATTTAACAAACAGATATATTATGATGTGAAACGTTAATTAAAATGACATTTCTTTTGATATTTGATTAGAACAGAGTCTTTTTTTGCTTTTTAAGAAAATAAAAAAAGCTTTCAAAATCTTAAGTACGTAAAAAACTAAAGAATTACTTTTTTTGTGTCTATAATTGTTTTTGTTGATTTTTAGATGTTTTTAACTGAGGTAGCAACTACAACAGGAGCAGCACTAATCGTCGGGTAGTAAAATACATCAATTCACTGGGTTTTACAATTAAGTTGTTATATGCAACCAATAATATCTTGAATGCCTAAACTGTTTTTTTGAATCAAAACACACTATTTTGGCATAAAAAAAAACTTTTATAGGAATCCATATGAACTTTTCATGCAAACAAAAAAATTCAATTTTTAGAAATAAAAAATACACAAATTTTTATATATATATTTATTTTATAACTCCTATGCATAGTCGCATTTTATAAATAAGCGGCGGGGGAATATAAAAAAATGGGGTTAAAATACTCGCTGAGAAACACAAAAAAAAATCTATATAACTGTACAGTAAACAAGACAGAATTAAAGCATTCGATGTGTCTATCAACATAAAAAAATATTTTTTTTTATGGAAAAAAGAATGGTTAAGAAAATATAAACGGGTTAAAAATTTTAAATTGGATTTGCTTTGGTTTCTAAAAATTTTCTTTGTTTTTCTTTGGTTTTTTGTTACAATTTATGCATTTCAATTTTTTTTATATACCCTAAGTATTTTGAATTCATTTTTGAATTTATACCACCTTTTGTACCGGCATGTAATGCGACAATAACTGATAGTATATTGAACAGTAATATTATACACAATTATTTATTTTCTAGTAATAATTGAAAAAATTTTGTTGGTTGAAAAAGTAATATTGTTTGGTAAAAAAGATATACATGCATAGCCAAAAAAAGTATACTTTGATTGCATAAAAAGTTCGTTTAGATCGCATTAAACGCATATATTAGTTGCATAAAAAGACTTTTTTGAAGCGACCCCGGTAAGTTTCGAATGGCCAAAAGAAAAAATATAATAAAAGTAAGACACTTAGATACAAAAAAAGACACAAAAATTGAGCTCTACGCTTGTTCAAATGCCCAACCGATATTCAAGCAAAAAACGTTATGGCATACAAGATACTTTAGATTTTTTTTCGTTCTTCAGTAATATATTTATATGCATAAAATCGTGTTATATTTGTAAAAATGCAGTTTAAGGTTGGAAAAATTGTTTAAAGTCTGCAATACACTATAATCTAACAGCTAGTTCTTTTGCCAAAATTGTCTAAAAAAGCTTATACTGCAAAATATTTGATATTACGGTACGTAAAAGTATTTTTCTTGTTTATAAAAAAGATTTATCATGTGGTAAAATTTATATAGCCATAACTTATGTTCTAAACATTCTTAAAAGTTTAAACATATAAAACGTATAAAAAAAACACTTTCAAATTTTTTTAATGGCAAAAGTATATGGTTTTATTATAGGGTTCGACATAGTATAAAAAGGAAAGCTGCTTTTAACCGTTTACTTTAAAACCTGCAAGATATTTAATTTTGTATTCTTCTATTATAAACTGCAAAAAAAAAAATATATCAGCGGTTATCTTTTTTATCTTCATTTTTTAAGGTCATATTTCAAGAGAAAATTTTGGACTAAAAAGCCTTTTATAGTACTATCTTTACATGATTAAACTAACTTATTTGTAATTTTTGTAATGATATCTCCTCATTTTGCGAATTAAATATATTGCGTATTTTTCGACGCATAGTGATTCCACATTTGGGTATCTATAGGCTTAAATATGCTTTTTTAAATTTGTATACCGGTGTACCATGACATTTATGCACTTGTGATTTTTCGAACCCGTGTGAGATTTTTGAAAACATCACAAAAACGACATAAATCGAAAACTAAGAACTAAAAATGTTTACAATTTACAGTAATTAAACATTATACTATGATTACTCCGTTTTTTTTTGAGGCTTATTTCTTTTAAAAAGAGGGGTTGTAATAATTAAATAAGAAAAGACACAAAAATTTTGTAAAATAACGTAATATCCGATATAATAAAACGTTTTTCAAAAAAAAAAAACATTTAATTTTTAATTAAGTGACGAAACTATACAAAAATCATTGAAAATTTTGTTATCGTAGTGAATCGAAGGTATAAGTATTAACATAATTATATGGTATAAAAATCTTAAATTTACAATTTTTTATATTGTTTTTTTTTACAAGTTCGAAATTTTCAAGCGTCCAAAAATATCACTGTGAAACGATCAGCCTCAAAAAAATTTTCAAAAGACTTGTCAAACGAAAAAACATACATAAAACAATACAATAAAATCGGTATATAATTTTAAAAAGATATTCGCTTGTTGATGCATTATTATAAAAAATTTATGTATCACTAACAATTTACAAAAAAGTAAACGTTAAATACAACAAAATAAGTGGGTTGTTCGTAAAATTGGCAAAATAATACAAAAAACGTTGTTTTGATATATATAGCATGTTACAGTAAAGTTGGGCGTATAATTTTTTCTTTATATTTGAAAGTTGTTTGTAAAATGACTTACAAAACTAGTTTACTATTTCAACCACTAAAAAAGCAAACAAAACGATAGACCTATACATGGATAAACACTTACCAACACGTCTAAAAAATATAGCTGTTAGTGTTAAAATATTAAAATCAGGTTCGTAAAGTTTTTAATTCAGGGGAACCAAAACCTTAGTAATTTAAGCCTCAAATTGCTTTTCTATTTATTTTTTATGTACAAAATAAAAAAATGGCTCTGTCTTACTAAACAAAGTATCACGGAATAAAAATAGTTTTAAAATATGTTATCTAAAAAAAAGAATAAAAAAACTTTTACACATAGACAAGCTAATTTTTTTTAAGTACATTTTTTTGTTCCTAAGTACACAGAAAAATTTTATGGATTGTTTTTTAAAACCAATTTTCTTTTTTTTTGGCAATTTTTTTACATATTATCTGTTGGAGTCGAGTACTCCAAATGATATAAAAATTAATCATAATATTTTGATATTTTAAATTATTTATTTTGATTTAATAATTTATTATCTATATAATATGAACATTTTTAATTTATGAAGACACTTTTAATATCTTTTAATTATAGTCCCGCTCATTATCCAACACAAGCAAAAATAGGCTTGACGATGAAGTTTCTAAAATTTTCGACCAACACAAAAATCCCAATAAAACTTGGGATGTGCCTCAGCCGAATTCGAAACATATGAGGGCTTAGATTTTATAGTAATGTTAAGATGTGATTCTCCGTGTGGGCAACCCACGTAAAATAAGCTGCTTACCCAGACTAGTTGGACTTAGTCGTGGGTGGCTGACGACCAGCAGAACTGGCGGCCAAGATGAAGGACACCTCTGATTAAGCAAGGGCCTGGCATGTGTATATGAATGATCAGAATAGGAATATAAATAACTTAGCCTAGGGAGAGGCCTGGCGAGTTATATAGATGAGTAGAAAAGTGAAAACATTAGCCAAGGGAGAGGCCTGGCGTGTTATTTTATTAACGAGACTGAGTAGAAAAATGTAAAGAAAGTAAGAATAAAGTGAAAATAGATGTTTGAATGTAAGGTACACAGTGGTAGACGGAGACTTCAAAGAGGATAGTTATCGGAATATTAAAGAGATAATAATATGGAGATATATATAATGCCATCACCCCTAGCAAAGATACAAGAAGAAAAAAAAGACAATAGAAAATATTGAAAAGGATGAGGCATTGAATAAGCAACGAAGGGTGTATCGAGAAAGATGAAAATAGAAAAATAGATGAAGCTAGTAATACAATGCTAAAACTAGAATAATGACATCATATATAATGAGACGGAAATTTAAACACTAATAGAAAAATATGAAAAGGATATTAGGGAAGTAAAAAATAAAACGGAGACAAAAAATTAAGGTGATTAAAGCAAATTTTAAATAATTCAGACAAGAGAGAGGATAAATACATATAAAAGCCGGGTTCAAAGAGGGGATGAAGGAGTCAGAGACTCCTATGTAAACGATATAAATGTAGTACAATGGAAGATACTACAGTGAAATATGAATCTAAAAAAAGGTGGCGTGATGAAAAGCGATTTTAAATATGAATATAAAATGTTGAAAATTGTAAAAGGAATAAAAAAAGCAAATTAATAAAGAATAAAACTGAAGGGTTTAGAGAAAAAAGACAAGTTCCAATACATAAAAGAGAAAAGTAAAGAAATAAACCATATAAATTGATGTGTACAAAAAGAAGCATAAAAGAAAACCCTTACATTTGCCGGGGTTAAAAGAGGGGGATGTTGGAGTCGAGTACTCCAAATGATATAAGAATTAATCATAATATTTTGATATTTGAAATTATTTATTTGATTTAATTGGGATGCATTGATTTAATAATTTATTATCTATATAATATGAACATTTTTAATAAATGAGAACACTTTTAATATCTTTTAATTATAGTCCCGCTCATTATCCAACATTATCAGCAGGCTTTATCCTATCTTTATCGCATCTTAGATTTAACTTGATAAGTTGACAATTTTTTTTGTAATAAAAAACGAAGGTACATGATTGATTGTCATTATAAACGAAAAAATGTTAACATTTTATTTTAACAATCTCATTCCACTATAAATAAAAAAAGGAAATATCTAAAAAAAAGAATATTTGCAATTTTGCCTATAAAAAGCATAGTTTTTTTCTAATATAAAGAGATTAAAAAAATGTGTGTGTTCGTATAGTTAGATAATAATAAGGTTATGATTTTATATGACATTGCTGGCGACTCAAAAAGAATATCATACTTTGTATTTAAATGGTAAGTTGAAGAATGTATACATACAGATACAATTTGCCAAAAGACACGAAACTATTGCTTGTGAAATGCAAATATGGCCAAAATAAAAGCAAACTACGGCTAGAAACAACATTAAGATGTCTATTTTGCAAGTGTTATCGTATAACGAACATTGAAATAGTGTAAATATCTTTTTAAATTGCAAATGTTACAACTATCGATTTTTTTCATAACTAACTTTAAAGGCCGTTTTCATGCTTGTGTAACGTTTTCAAGAAATACAGTTTTATTTTTTATTAATAATATTTGGTTGTAATACAATATAAAATAGTAAATAAGGATATTTGTTTATCTTCGCTTTTCCCCTACAGTAAAACCTATATAAACCTTTGTTCAATTTTATAACAGTAACAGATAAACTTTAGAGAAGCGTCAGACAGTACATAATTATAAAATAAATCTTTTTTTTTTTGTTTACTTTTTAGTGGTTTATGTTTTTAAAATAGTTTTGTAAAAAAATTTAAAAACTTACTTTCTTATTTATTAGTAATAATATTTAACGACTTTTCAAACATGCTTTTAAAATCAGCATAACATATTAAGAATCGTTCGAAAAATTTTAGAACAACCCGATATATGTCCGTGTATTTGCCGTTCACTTTTATTGAAATTTTCAGAAATGCATAAATTTCGTATAATACTGCATCAACATGTAAATTGCTTATTAAATTAGAATACCGTATGTGTTGATCCCGTTTAATGTAGTATTTGTATTTTTAACAAGTCTTTTGACAATTTTTTTGTCATTCCGAAAATCTCACAGTGAGATTTTCGGACGCTGTCAAATTTTCAGACTCGTAAAAAATAACAATATAAAAAATTGTAAATGCGATTTGTAATACATATAATTATGTATATACCA
>JAQFYM010001885.1:0-27952 GCA_034694785.1 Agrenia bidenticulata | reverse complement strand
ACTAGCAAGTAAAAACGTACACGACAAGTATCTATATGTAGAAGCCTCAAGGAAGGCTTACAACCAGTGGTGGATTGCTAAATTTTTTTGAAGGGGGGCGGAAAAAAATTTTCCGAAAATTTTCATGGGCATTGAAAAAAACAACCCCATATATGGTAATAAAAAATAAATTAAAGAACGAATATCTTTTTTTATTCTTTGATTTTAGAAAAAATTTAGAATTTTTTTTTTTTCATTTTTATCTCCTAAATAAAGATAAATAAGGCTTTTAAAAAATTTAAATAATGGAAAAAGCAGCAAAATTTTCTATGCGTGACGCTGCTGTATATATAGTTAAATATATAAAGTATAGTAGCAAATATATTGGAACTTTGTAATTACAAAAAAAAAAACACAAAAGTTTTATTATAATACTTTTAACATGTATAAAAAATCAGAAATACTATACTCGATACAGCAATACTTTAAAAAGTTCTGTTAAAATACAAGCTTTTCTTATAGTTAATTTTGGTAAAAGTTTTAATGGCATCGCTCCATAAAATAATCATTAAAAAAAATAACACCCGAAAAAAAAACTCATTTTATAACTATGTTTATTGGAGAAATTGCGCAAAGTAGAATAAAAACATAAAATGTGTTTAAGCAAACGCAATATGGAGCGTGTCTTGCATTCTTTCCGCGATAATTTTTTATAGGCTCGACGACGTTGGAGATTGGGTTTTTGTCCTATGACTCAAAATCAAATT
This sequence comes from Agrenia bidenticulata, assembly GCA_034694785.1. NCBI lineage: Eukaryota > Metazoa > Arthropoda > Collembola > Entomobryomorpha > Isotomidae > Agrenia > Agrenia bidenticulata. The sequence goes on along the minus strand of JAQFYM010001885.1, from coordinate 27,206 downwards.
ACAAACACCTCTTGTTGTATGTATAAAACCTACAGCTACGCAACGCAAAAGTTTTTTTTTTGCGGTTTTAGTCTATTTTACAGTAGAAACAGTTTTGTGTCCAAATTGACATAATGCCACAATTACAGACTTTGCAGTAAAAAAAGAAAAGCATTTAGGCGTTACAATAATACATTGCCTTTTTAAAATAACAATTTGATTATAAAAAAAATAACTTGTAAATCTAGGAAAATCTTTTAATTTTAGCTTTTAAAAATGTTTTTTTGCAGTATTTATTTTTTTAACTTGTGTTTATTAGTATCTTTTTAGTGTTATTAATGTGTTTACAACATACTTTTGTTACAAATTTTTCTTATTTTATTTGACCGTCCCCAAGATATGTTTTATAAATGCAGCTTTCAGAAAATTAATAATAATTAAATAACAAAAAAAAAACATAAATTTAGCGCTTCTGTTATTATTTATGTGTTTAATGTTTTATGTTTATTATATTTGCAATATTTTAATTCAATTTCGTTTATCATGATAACGTAATTTGAAATAATATTTTTTTTCACACCCAAAGAAAATTCTATTTTTTCATAATATACAAAAGCAAAAACCGTAAATATGTTGTTTTATATACGTTTTCTCGTGTATTTTTGCATGTTTAAAACGTAGGAAAACGCTCAAAATGCTGTTAAATCTATGTAGCGTGCATATACTGTTCTAAATATAATTATATGTCGCAAGAGTAGCGATATTCAACAAAAAGCAATAACGTCACAATATAAACACAGTGACGCAACAGTTGTATGTTTATTTTTTAAAGATGTCAATGTTATACTAAAAAAATTTACTTTTATTTTTTTTTATATTCAAACCGATCTATTCTGTTGATTACAAATAAAACGGTGTTTTCTAGTTAAGTTCTGTTAATAAACATGATTATATATATTTGCATTTCTGCTTCATGTTTTATAATATTACAAAATAAACAGATTTTTTTCGTAAATTCCATTTTTCTTTTACAAAACAAAAGGTTTTTTTTCTGCTTTTTGCAACTCAAAGCAAATTTTGTTTTACAACGTCAAAAAGACATTACAAAAGCAATGTATGTATTATATGGTAATTTACAGTCGTTTTTACACGTCTTTTAACTTTCGTTTATTGTTAAGTTTAGTTTTGCATTTTCTGTTGTTTCGTATATATAGTTTTATCCCTAGATTTAGTTACACATGAGAAAGTCGTCACATTATACCGGTAGCTTTGATTACAAAACAAAAAAAAAATATGATGCAGTAAAACTTACACTAGAAACTTATTCTAGGTGATATACAACTATTATTATTTTTTAAAGAAATATGTATAGTCAGCGGCATATTAAATTACTTGCAGAGTAGTGTTTTTTGCTTATGCGATCTAGATAAAAAAGCAGCGGCGTCGAACGGTTACAAAATGTCCTAAGCAAATCTTTAATGACAAGATATATCAGAAAACATGCATGTGCTTTTTAAGAACAAAAGCTATTCCACCTTTTATTTTTTTTTGATATAGGAAGTGTCACTTGTTCTTTTTTTTCAGTATGTCGTTACTAAATGAGAACTGCTGTGTGTCTTAATATTTTCTAAGCGTAATAATATTGTGACATATAATAGTGAAAACTCTGCAAAAGAAACGTAAGGTATGATATGTTACTGTGTTTACAGTCGTGTATAGATTTTTGTTATATTTAGAAGCTTTTTTTGTATTTTGATGTGATCAAATTTATAATTGAAACTTTTAGATAAAAAACATACTCGCAAGGATATTTGGCTATAGAAATGGTATATTATTGTATAAACATATATTACTGGACAATAAAGATTTATTATTATCATATATATAGATAAATATTTAAAACCCTCGACTAAAATAAAGGTGAGATAAAAAAAGTAGTAAAATATAAATGAACTGTTTTTTTAAAAAGGGGTCTGAGCAAAAAATAAAAGCGAACATAACCGTATATTTTTGCTACAGAATCTTGGTAAAAGTTTTTAAAAACGTTTATACACGAAAATTTGAATAATGTGTTAAGATGTATACTTTCATGTTTTTATTGATTTTTCTGTCTCTATTGTTGCATTCATTAAATTTACAAGTATAAAAGTCGTTTTCTTCATTTCCGGGTAGGCAAGTCTTTTGCATTTATAAAAACAAAAATTTTTTCTTCGGATACGTTGCAAATATACTTTTGCTCATTTATTCGCAAAAGCACGTTGTTAAAACAAAAAAAATCAATCTCTTATCGTATACTTTTTAATACACTTTATAAGGTTTGCAGATAATTTTGTAGTCACGCAAACAACGCATTTAAAATAGAAACAAAATTGAAAAAAAGCTACTAAATACACAAAAGCATTCTTAAAACACGTAATGTAAAAACGGCTATATTTAAGAGGTGTCATCGACAAAAATAAAAAGAAATTTTGTTTTTTTGCCTAATATTATGCAGGCAAAAAAAGCTTTGTTATATTTTTTTTAAAATTATTTTACAGAAAAATTTCGATTATTATAGATCTTTTTAAAAAAAAATTATGTTGCTGGAAAGCCCCCTATATGTATTGTTATATTTTTTTCTAAACAAAAATCTATATATATATATAACATGCAGTAATATCTTTGTGTAATTACATAGACAAAAGTGATGTTTCGTTTGCTTTTTATATTGTATACAAATTTCTCTTTATAAAAACATAAGCTCAAGCTCATCATATGCTGTATCAGTATTTGAAGTAAATTAAAAATTGTCAAAAAGGCATAAAACCTTTTAGTTTGTCGTCTGCATCAGTTACACTTTGCTTCTCTATATGTTTTTACTTATAATTTTGTCTTATGTTCATGTTGCTGTTGTACAAAAAAAAATTAGCGTAACTATTATCTAAGCTAAAATTTGCTGATTCATGGTGTATTCAAGTTTGTATTTTGCAGTAAAAATATTTGCTGTAGCATATCGTTTTGCCTTAAAGCTATACATGATCAGAGTAAAAAACTTTAAAAATTTGTTTTAATATATTCCAACAATTTAAGCAAGATTTTGTGTTTAATTATTGAATATCTGCATTTTTACGCATAAAAAAAAGATTGTAATCAGCACTTCAAAATATGAAAATCACCGCTTTTAAAAAAAACTGTGTTTTTTTTTAATCCCCTACCTAGTTGGTTTTTTTTAATATGGTATCAGAAAAAACAGTTTTGCCTAGGATAATCATTATATCGCTATTAAGATTATACTTGCAATAGTATAATTTGCCAAAAATTGCAGAGTTGTTTGGTTTTAATACGATGGAGACTTTGAATGCGAGTTTTTAGTTGAAAAACAGTTTTTTTGCTGCCCTGTGTATACATAACTAATAATAAAAAAATAACAAGCTGCAAAAAAGCAAAACTTATAACTGTAAAAAAATATAATTTGATTTTGTAGTTTTTTTGCACACTTGCTGTACCATTTACGTGTTCTATTGAGAGTATGGGCAACAAAATTACTTAATTACGGTACTAATAAAATGTTTGATCCAATTTGCATTGGTTTAGAAACATACATTAGATACATACTTATGTATAGCATAACTTTATTTTATAGGGAAAAAAAAAATTCTGCCGTAGTTTTATTTTTATATATATATGAAAAATATAAAAGTTCTGTAGGCATGTTTAATTCCCTTTTTACTTAGTACTTCTTTTTGTGATTTAGATGAAATGATATATATATATATAAACGTGTTCTATGTGTATATTTTGTAAAAATAAATTACCCGATATTACATTTCAATCTCTGCATGCAGTTTATGAGGGAATTTCCCCAAAAGCGGCTTGTGTCAAGACGACAAATTTGACATAAAATACAATAAAAAAACAGTCCCAAACAGATATTCTTCTGTTGTCACATGCAAAAGTACAGAAAGTCATTTTATATGATTCATTAAAAAAACAAACTGTTTTTTGCTTCCTAATAACAACTTTCTTTTTGCAATTTAAAAAAGAAAAAAAAAAGAAAAGCACATTTTACAAACTTTCTTTTTCTTGTTATATTAATAATTGTCAGCGGGGTCGTAAAAAACAATATAAAACAATGGAACGGATATTATATACGTTTTCTAGAGATCTGTTTGAAAATACCCGCAAGACATACAAAAAAAAATGATAATATCGTGCAGAAATGCAATACAGCATACCTTTTATTGTTACATGCATTTTACATTATATACGCAATCAAAAAATGTATATTTTTTGATGTATTTTTATGGCGTTAAAACTAGCCAGAAAAGGTCATTGCGTATTTTGATGCATTCCAAATACAACACGAACGACAAACAACTACAATCCGATTTTTATCCCCTCATGAAAGCTTAAATTTCAAATATAAAATTTGTAAAAAGTTTTATCGAAACTAAATTTACTACAAGCAACATTTGCATTATATAAAAAATATGCTTCTTTTTCTTTAATAGTAGAAATATTTATATGTAAAGTTTTTTTACAGTACAGTGCTTTTGTCTAAAACTTTTGGTTAGAAAGAGCCCCCCCCCTTATCGCCTCTGCTGCAATCCACCATTGCTTAACGCTTTAAGCTGTATTACAGGCATTGTAAAAATATTAAGTTTATATATACAATGATTGCTGCATTTTTTTTTTATGTATACAAATATTGCAGAATGCAGTTTATATCCGGCCATTCTTTCCGAACAAAAATTCCGCTTTTTTAGTTCGATCGCCGATAGAAAAAGTTATGTTTTTTTGTCTGATTTTTTTACTGGAATTGTTGTTCTAATTTTATACACGCTAATGTTAGACAAATATAACGCAACGTTTTGATTTACTAAACACGTCTTTGACTGCGTACACAGTCTGCAAGTTTACAAACCTGCAAATACTACGTAATTGTTCTAGTTTTACGCCAAAAAACTTTGTTGTGCAGTTTTTTATTATCTTTACTGTCAGGTACACACTTTAAACATTTTCATATATAGATTGCGTGTACAAAATATTATTTAAAATGTAAAAACACACAAGTGCGTTTTTTTAGACAACTAACTTGCAGTTTAAAAATTTAAACCCGCAAAGTATTTTGCATGCTTAATTAGGCATAAAAACCTTTTGCAGGCTTTTAGTGCGTTTTCAGACAATTTTAGGCACGTGATATACAAAGAACTGCTAACAACTATACAAGTATATAGATTGTTATTGGATCGGCACAAACGAAAAAAAAACAACTGATTTTGTAATAACTGACTTCTCAATTATAAAATCTTTTGTACAAATTTTTTTTAAGAAAAAGGAAACCACTTTTTCAATAAATGTACTATTGAGAGTAAAAAGTTTTAAAAATTTTTACTACAAATATTACCTATTTAAATAAAGCTATACTACTACCGATTTTGCATACATTTACAACAGTAAAAATAAAAATGTAAAACGCAAAAAACAGTGAATTGGGTGAAAAATATGACTTGTCATATTTTTTTGCTATCAATTTACAGACGTAAAAGTCACGTGTCTAAATATATTTTTTAAAGGTTCTTGTATGTTCGAAAAGAGGAGGGTTTACGAAGATATGACGTGAAAATGGTTACTGCTCGTTGTGGTTTTTTAGAAACACTTTTTATCTACGCGTATTACTGTTTGTTGTTATATATAAACATTTTTGTTTACTGCTGGTTATATAGGAAACGAATCGCTTATGCTCTTAGAATTTTTTAAGCAGCGGCATGTACCTAAACGGGTCACGGGTCCGCATACATGCAATTATTGCGCATCTTTTGTAAAAAAAATCTACATTTGTGCATTTAAAAAAAACCTGTTCAGAATAAATAAGCATTTATACATAAAAAGAAAAGTATTGCTTTTTTATGTTATTACAAATAAGTTGATTTACAAAAAATACAAAGAACAATTATTTCCCAACCGTACGAGCAAATGTACAAATACACAATTCACATGTGCAGCACATTTCGTGTTTGTCAAACGGGGTACTAGTTGGTTGAATTTTAGAGTATTCTTTAGCCGAAGGAGTATTTTATAATCTGTAACCATAAATTTACCTACACAATTTTGGAAAACAATGTTACTTTCTTATAGAAATGTATATTATATGCAAACTTTTTGTACCTAACATGTCAAAAGCATGTACTGTAAAAACTAGGTATGTAAAACAAAAAAACAAATAATGCTACCGAAGCGTTAGTATATATAACAATGAAAGGCAGAAAAAATGGGTCTTTCCTTCTTTTCTGGAAAAAATTTAATAAATATTTAGTTCTCTGTTCTACTTCGCCAAGATTTCCAATATATAAGAAAACATGTCTGGCAGATCAAGTATAAAAATGTCTTTTCAACTTAAAAAGATTGCGTCATTTTTTATATAAAAAAAGTACATTTACATTATTAAAATACATGCAAACCTAGATTGACATTTATGGGAAATATGTTTTTTTACCGATAACTGTTTTACCAAGAATTTTTTTTAGATACATAACTGGTTTAAAAAATTCAAGAATACCACATTTAAAGTGTCTGATCAAAGTTTTTTTTTTCAGTGGCATAGTTGCAGCGTAACCTTATTGTAGTGTCTGCAAAACACAAATCGCGTAACTAATGTTTATTGTAAATTTTGCATTCCAGTTTTAAAATAAAAGTTTTTTTTGTTGCTGTTTTACTGTTATTGCACTATTTTGTTTTATATTTTTTTATAGACGGCAAGGAAAACATTACTCATTAATCGTTTTTCTTAAAGATTTTTATTGCTATATGTATAGAAAAAAAAGATGTAACACCAAACATATATTTTACATGCGTAAAAAGCAATTTTATACCTAATGGTTAAAAGGTTTTTTTTTCAATTTGTTTTACCTATAATATTACAATTAAAAAATTTTATATATCTTATAAAAAAGGTACAAAAAGCTTGCCTGTATTTTTTTTGTGGCGTTTTTTTTCATGTTGGCGTTTTTTTTTAAGATTTACTGCTGTTGGCACTAAAGATCAAAGCCTTAGACAACAAGGTAACGCGATTTTTTCCTACGCCGCCTTACAAACGTGCCTCGTGTTTTGGAACAATAATGAAAAATTTATTTATGTAAAATATTTTTTACGCAAATTTTTGAATTATTAGGATATCATTGTCTCATATGACATGTGATTCAGGTTTGAGACTAGTTGTATGACGTGTCTCAAAACGAGGTTTTTTTGTGGTAGCAAAAACCAAGACAAAACGTTTTATATAATGCAAGCTTTTTTTATACTGTTGTTAGTTTTATAGATATTTTTAATAACACGTGCAACATTTGCTTATATTAATTTAAAGTAAATAAAGGTCTACACTTTGTATGTACACAAAAAAACACATTGCATTTATGTACGTATTGCACATATTTGTCTTACGAGAAAATAGTGAAAAACATATATACACAATACATATGTATTTTTTTTAGATTGTATATAAACGGGATTATTTGTTACATAACATGTATAAAAAAATTTTACTTAAACCGGTATTTATGCGTAAAATAATTGCTTTTGCTGTTTTTATCTGTTAAAAATTATATTCGAACATGCTTTGCTATTTTAAAAAGATTTTTTTAGTTTTTATAAGGGTTCAAAAAGCTGATTACTAGTGTTTTTTCTAGCAATAAAAAATCTTATTGTAACTATACAGTGCAAAATTATTTTTTTACGAAACACCGGCTCGGTTTTTGTGTTTAAAGTTTTCTTTGTTTATTTATCTCAATACATGGGCATTACAGGAATGTATTTAAATACATTAAAAAGTAATAACTAAACGACATTTATGTAAAGTAAATATAACAAATAATAATCACCAAAATTTCAGATTTTTTGTATATATTTTAACTAAATATAAATTAAAATCAAGGGTGAACTTTCAGTACAAAAAAGGAGCAAACTTTTTTTAAATATTACATAAGAATACTTATGTTCAGGGGTAAACTCTTAAACCTATACCAAAGGAGCTTGCAAAAATTCTGTGATTTGCCTTTATTTTGGCTTAAAAATACAAAAATTAACAAATAAAAATGCTTCAAAGAGGGTAAAAACCTACAATTACCTTCTTGGACTATACAAATCTCTTCGTTTTTATACGTTCTAAAACAAACAAAGCTAATTTATAATTTTTTTCGTTATTAACTATAAAAATCTATTCATATAAGTTTAAACACACAAAATATTAATTGCGCTGATTTGAAGTTTGCAAAGTGGCAGGACAGTACCAAGGGGTCAGGCAGGGCGAAACGGGGAATATCCGTTTTGACCTTCTCTTCAGAAACAAGAATCACGCCTGAATTTTAGTGGAGGTCTTTTTTTGTGTAGAGATTTTTTTGATTTGTTAAATCCAAATATAAAAATTGTTGTTAAGACTTTTTTTAAATACGAAAATGGTCAAAACAGTCATAAAATATGTTTTAAAGCCCATTTTTTTGTAAAAAACACTGACTATCTCCCGCTTCACAAAATCCTGAGTACGCGACTGCAAGGTGGAACGCTCATAAATATTTTGTGCTATTATTTGAAGCTTGAAATTGATAATGGTTGGCAATTTTCTTTTTTTTATCGATTGTAGATTAGTTTGCAAAGTAATTTCTTTCAGGGGCGTAGCTAAGAAATAAAAAAAAACGGATGCTATTTTTTTAAACCGAAATATTAAATTGCTATATCTTTTACATAACAAAAAAAAAATAATTTTATAAAAAATAAAACTTTCCCCTTGTCTTTGTTTTTGCAAAAATTGCCCCCTAAATTTAGACCCCCCCTTGTAACGTAGAACGCAAAATTTTGTAACAAGGCATGCTGCAGCATTTTTAAGCCATCCTCAATTAACGCCACTGATATCTATTTGAAAAAAAAATTTCGGCCTAAAATAAACTTTTTTTTCTTTTTTTTAATGAACCCAAAAGTATATGAACTACTAGCAAAAAAATATTTTTTTGTATGTTATTGTATCCCGTTTGGGGATGAAAAAAATTCATAGGGTAAAAAACAAAGTTTTTTGATAATTTTATTTTTTATTACTTTTTAAAAGGTTTATGAAAATCTTTAAAGCAATTTTTTTTTTGCTTTGTTGCATTTACTGTACAAGTTTGTATATACTAGATAAGTTTTTATTTTGATAGTTCATATCAAAATAACTTTTATTATCAGAAAACATTTTGAAATTGCAACTAAAAAATATCATCAGTGGCGGATAATCGAATCCTAAAAACAGCGCAAATTGAATTTTGTTGCTAGAAAAACATAATAACAGTTAATAAAAAAAAAGTATATAAACTGCGTTATATAAGTTTTTTTTTTTGTTTTTGCAAATATTTTTGTCGTATAAATTTTTTACACAATTTGCCAGTTCGGAGGACCAATACACAGAAATTGTTAAAATCATTTTTTCTTCATCTTTATTCGCTTTGCAGATCATTTTTTTTCTAAAACATCTGTTTTAAATGTCATGGGGACCTATAAGGTTTTTCTTATCTAAAAAAATAAATTTAAAAATGTAAAACAAATTACACTGTTAAAAAAAAATAAAAAATTATAGCTTTTTTTTTTGAAAACTGCTCATATTTTACAACGGAAGGTTTAACTATTTTTTTCTGATTAGTATGTATAAAAAGCTGCGCGGATACAGTAGAAAACCTACAAATTAGCGTCATATTACTGTTTTACAGCGGCGTCATAAATGTAAAAGCAGTTTTTATTTTTGTTATAAGGGCTCGGAATTCGACTATTCGAATATTCGAATTATCGAATTATTCGTACTTTTATACAGTATTCGAATATTCGAATTCTTTGCAAAAATATTCGATGTGTTTTTTTCAAACATTTTTTTTTTTTTTTCATTTGATAGGTATATATCCAAAAAAAATATATTTAAATTCTTTATTACCTTCAGTTTATTGTTCATCATCTGTAATATACGAATAATGATATAAAAACATGTATTTAAAATACGGCGCGTATCCAGGTAAACCAAAATATGGGTTTTTGTGTACTAACCATCTCGTAAATTTTTTTTAGTCTGGATTTATTAGGTGAAAAATGATGAAAGCTACTTTATATCATAACATATTATATAATTTTTATAGCAAAACTGCGTATAAATAAGATTTTCAAATTAGAATTTTTTCAGATTACTGTTTTTATTACTTAATGATGTAAACCCTCTCAAAAAGTCTTGACTATTGCAGTTTGCTATAGATCTATACCAAAATTTGCGGCAACTAACTTTTAGTTGCTTGCAACGTCTAATAAAAAAGACAGACCATTTATACACTAGAAAAAATATATAAAAAATTTTAATCTATTATAATTGATTTTTTTTGTATTTATATAGAAATTCTCTTTGTATTTAAATATATTCAAATATTCGAATATTTGCGTTGATAATTATTCGATATTCGTCATTCGTTATTTTTCGTAAAATTCCGAACCCTATCTGTTATACACAAGTGCTTACTTTCGGTCCTTACATCAATACTTCCCTTTAAACTGAAAGCCCATGTGCGAGAAACTAAAAAGGACAGCAAAAATACAAAAAATATTTATGTTGCTACAATATTCAGTACACATTACATTTTAAGTATAACTTCAGATCAAAAAAATTATTATTGCAAAAAGTTAATTTAATTATTTGTTATTTTATTATGGTTAAGGGTCAAATCATTATTGTTAAAAAAACAATATAGAAACGCTTTCTGTTTAAACGGCTATTTTTGTCTCATAATTAGTTTAAAAAAAGTTTTAGTTCCAACATGTGACGACCTTGAAAAAAATTAGAATACGATGTAGTAAAAAGGTAACGAAATTATTTAATTTACAAAGTCCAAACTAATTTTAAAGTGTAAAAAACTGAAAATTGAAAATAGCAAATAAAGAAGCAAGAAAAAATCCGAGCACAAAGAGAAGAAATAAAAAGAGGGAAGGAGGTGCATTAAAAATAAATATAACGAGCTAAATATAGTAATATCGACCATATACTCATTAAAAACAACATCGAGAGAACAAACAAGTTTTGAAATTACTAAATTTAAAGGGATTTAATATTTGATTAGTGTATTACAAATGATATCTTAAAAATATGAATACGTTTGACATACAACTAAAATAATAGTTAAATATAAGCATACCAAACACAATCACAAGAAGAAACAAAATTTGACACAAAAAGACAAATGAATCTTGAAGAGATACAAGTACCTTACAATTAACATATGATGCTGACATAAAAAAATTTGTAACAAAAAAAGAAGATATCTAGTATAAATTAAGAACTGAAAAAAAGTCTAATTTCAAAAACTGAATATACACAAATAAAATATACTTGCGTAAAATTATAAAAGGAATGAATTTAGAATTAAAGAAAACAGTCAATTCACGGAGAAACGAAATTACTCTTTTAACGAAGTGGGCCAGTTACAAACATTTTGCACACGAAGATTTTAAGAATATAATAATGTAAATGCCTACAAAAACGAAATAAAATGTTTATCACAGAGATATACAGGTGAGTTGTAACGCATTTTCTATGTTAGGCATAAAATAAAGTAAACTAAATGTACATGCGTGTGACAGTGGTTGCAGAAAAAAAAAAACTTTTTAGAGCGTCTTGCTATTCAAAGAATGCAAAATTTAATCAGATTTATATTAAAGTCGTTATTATACAAAAAACAAAAGTTTCTTTACAAACACCTACAAAGGATCTGTTGTAGTGTAAACCAAAAAAAACTTAAAAAGGTTGAATGAAAAAGAAAAAAGAGCGAATGCAAAAATTGAGAAAAATTGGTACAGGGTTTAAAAAGAAAACAAATGATAAAACTTTGCACAAAAAATTGCTATGCTACAAAAGCTAACAGTAAAAAAATTTTTTAGTTGTTATTTTTAACTGTTTATGGGTTCAAAGTTTTACTGGATACTGTTTCTATAGAAACTAACAACTAAAAAGCTAAATATACTTACATTTATACTAGCAACAAGCAGGCAAAAATAACTTAACGACTGCACACAAACAGGTTAGTAACCATAAAACAAAAAAAGTGTAGTAGGTAACTTGTACTAACATAAACAATTTTTTTTTGTACAGACTGCTAATAGTTTTTCAGTTGCAACTGAGGCTTAAGTTTAAAGATAAAAACGTACCTTGCCAATTTATATTTAACATTATAGCAGGACTGAAAACACTAATGCTTGCAATAACTAAAATGTATTAGACGACTTCCCGCATTTAATAATATTGAATAAACAGTAAAAACAGGGTTTTTTTAAAACCCAAAACAACAAATGCATATAAAATATTTTTGCATGGGTTCGGAAACCCTCAGCGATCTAAAAACAGATGATAAATGTGACGCTGTCAGAGACACTATGCAAAAATGTTTTGCATACTTACCGATAAAATAATACTAGTAAAAACTTTTAGTATACATGAAAAAAATTGTTAAGCGTTTTTTGCGCACATTTCGCAAAATTTAAGTAATAATTTTGCGGAACAAAAAATAACTAAAAAAATTCAATGAAAAAAGTCTTGAATTATAGAAAAATTGAGTTCTCTGTAAAAAAGGAATTTTTTATTGTCTTTTTTAATGCTAGGTTTTTTTTTGAGGGTAGATTAAAATATAACAGTTATGCAATTCTAAATATAATTAAACGACATAAAGAATATTCATTAATTCAAAAAACTTATGGGAAAATTTGCACTATCTATGCTTTTTATTATAGACTGTAAAATACGTCTTATCGGAGAGAACATAGAGAAGGTTAAAGAAAGTAGGTTAGGAAGTATAGTTGTTACGGTAAGAGTCAGTTAAAATAAATTGTATGTATTAAAACCTAAATAATAGGCTTACAATTGACTTCTGTCTATTAAAAGTCTTGAAGGTATGTATAGGCATACAGAGCGCTTTTTACTATATGATAAAAAGCTTGTTTTTCTAATGGGCGTATTTTTTGTTACAAATGTATCACTGTTACTTTTTTATGTTCTAAATATATTGGGGTTTTTTTAATGCAAAATTTTTACTTTTTATTGCGACCGTTGTTCGCAATTAAAACGCTTAATCAGCCATATAATATTTTCGCAGGGGTTATAAAATTTTTCCTGCATTCTTTGAACAAATAATAAAAATGACGCCTTTAGAGGAATTCAGCAAAAAGGTTTATGCGTACTTGGACGATAATATGGTAGTTAGGCAAACGGTTGATAAGCATAAAAAAATCTAAATATTGTTTTTAAAAAGCTAATACAAACAGTTTTGTAATAAAATAAATGTTCAAAATTATCCGGCAAAGTAAAATCACTTTTTTAGGGTATGATATAGAAACAATGAGCGAATAAATAATAAAAAAACAAAAAAAGATCGTAGAATTTATATATACCACAAAAACACAAGGAAATTCTGTTTTCTTTAAGGACTTTCTATATCATAAAAACAATGATTAACAGAATGTGCCACATTAACAGTATCTATAACAAGGCATGAATATTAAGAGTAAAAAGTACAATGGGGAACTGAAGAAAATGCAGCATCGTATAGATAAAAAATTTTTATACAAAAAATAGTTTATAAACATTTCAGCTTTTTTTAAATGTATCATAGACTTAATCACATGCTTCATAAGTAATTCTAACGGCGTTAACATGAAAAGCACTACGGTGATTAATAAGTTATTGCATTCGCATTGCAGAATTATATCAAAATCAGAAAGAGACTATGGAATCAGTAAAATTAAAGAATTAGCTTTATGACGGGTAATAAGAAAATTTTTTTTATTTGCGTACAAAAAATCGATTTAGATTTAGATCACCAGGCCTTAACTTAATTAATTAAAAAAGTTTTTTTCAACGGGCGAATACTAAAAAAGTGGAATAGGAAAATGACAAATAACTGTAGAGAATATAGAAAAAGAAACAGAAAACGTTTCCTTATCTAATATGAGCAAGCTAGAACAGAAGATAAGAATAAACTAAATTACGAAACAGCACTAAGACTAATGTAGATGGGAAAGGCACAGGAAAAAATAATTGTATAAGAAAAGCGCGCTTTTAAAATATAATGGCAAAAAAATAATAAATCATGGATCGTAACCAATAAATATACTGGATACATATACTTTGATAGGACCATATATTTATGGAAGTACCACAAAAAATGATAATAAAAGGTAATAAGGTGCACGAAGATATAAAACATAGTAAAGTTTTAATATGAGTAAACAAATGCAAAAACTGTATCTATGGATTTACGTGAAGACAGTAAAAAAGACCACAAAAAAATGCACAGTTTTCCTGCAAATTTACTTAAAAATAGAAAGGTTTATATATATGTACGCTGAGTACCTACTTAAAATTAGAAGTACAGATTGCATTGTCATAAAAAAGCAATTTCTTATAGAAAAAATAACTTCTGTCGGATCGCGCGGGTAGCCATACACACAGACGAATAAATAAAAGACAACTAGACGCATTTACTTCTTATGGCAAAAAGCAACTAATACATTTCGTACAATAAAAAGCGAACTTGGAGTTAAAATATGCAAAATAAACTTCTCCCTGTTTACAACAATATATAACATAAAGCTTTGTCTAGGTATCCATATAGACATGAATGTACACAATAAACTAGCAAGCAAAAATTAAAATGCAGATGGGCAAAAAAAACTGGTTTACAGATTAAAGTGACTAAGCAAGTTTACAATAAAAAAACTTATACCTAGTGCCTTTTTTTTATATCTGCAAAAACTAATATTAGGGCAATTAAGCAGTAAATGCTATATTAAACACGTGTTCATAAAAAAGGAAAAGATATTTGTTCTGGAATTTAAAAGAAGTATTCTGCAAAAAATGTAGTATGAGTTATTTTAAACTAGAAGCAACAAAAAAAAAGTAAATAAAAAAAACACAAAGGCAATATATGACGACAAATTTTCTAGATCAAAATTCTTTTACAAGAAAACAAGCAAGAAAAAATCAATTTTAGCTTTAACATGAACAAATCATGTTTTTTACATGTAAGGGATGTTGATAAGTATACACGTCTATATATAATCAAGGGTATATTGTACATACATACTTTCTGTGATTACAATCATTAATATAAAATTATTTATGATTTACAAATTGATTAGTACTATAAAAATTATGTTTCAAAACCTATATCCCTCTACGGAAATAAATTAAGCATCTTTTGCGACTAATTTATGTAAGAACTAATCCGTCATACTGCACAGTTACACATTATATCTTCTTTTTTTTATACAAACGATTTCCGGCAAAAAAAACAGATTTCCTGTGTAAGTTTTTATCGCTGATTACAAAATAAAAGCATAAAAAAATATTTTTTTGAGTATTTTATGTTTAAATGCATATTTACTTTTTTATAAAAAAAACTTTTTTGTGTTAAAAAAACTTTTTTGTCTGATAGACAAGATTTTATAAATTTTTATTTTGGAATTTGATGTCTTCACAGAGATTTTTTAGGTATATAAATACTGCTTACGACATGCATTGTTATTCTGACCAGCAATAAAAAAAATACAAGACTATTCCTACTAGTGCTTGCCTTTTTAGTAATCCATGAACAAAAAGCTTGCTGTTACCTAGTTGTGGTAAAAATTAATGTACTAATAGTTGTAAGTGGTGCACAGCACAAAAAAATGCATAAAAACATATTCAGCTAATTCGTTGTTTAGTAGACAAAAAAAATACAAAATGTTTTCATTATTGGTAACAATATTTATCTTCTTTGAGGAATGGTCACATTAGGGTTTTATTGACACCGTGTGTCTACGAAACGCCATTTTAGTAATATATAAGATTGTATTTGGGTTATTGTATTTTTTGCAAAAATACTATTTTCTAAGTAGTTTAAGAGATATTAAAAACTAAAAAAATACGTTTAATAATTTTAATAATCTTTATAATGTAAAACATCAAATGTTAGATCGCTATATTTAAAAAGAAAATCCTACTTTTCATCTATAGAAATAAACAGTCACATCCGACAAATGATAAGCTTATTCTCTAGTAAACTGCTTGATTTTTTTTTGTTGATAATATATTTTACTAATGGCGTATCCAGGCGGGGTTGAAGGGGCTAAGCCCCAGTTTAAAAACGTTTGCCAATATTTATGTCGTGAAATTTATGCACATAAATAAATAGCTTAAATTCTCTATAATTGCTTTAAGTTATAGATCGTTTTAGTAAGAAATTTTTATAACTGTAAAATTTGTTGAAATATGTAACTGATATAGTTTTTATCTTATACCTAGGGCTGGTATTTATAAGATGTCTATTCACGAGTATTGCAAAATACAATTGAGCATGATGATTGTTGTCTCGAGATTTAAAAAACAAGAAAAGCTTTGCGATTATCTTACCTTTTTACATGAAACAATTTTTTAATAAATAATTGGTTTTAAATATAATAAAAATACGCAGAAAATATAAATACACCTTTTGAACGTTTTAACATAGATTTTAAGTTACCTGTACATAAAAGAAAACGCGAAAATATGTATTAATACTTTGTATGAACGCAAATTTAAAAAAAGATTAACATTGTCTACTAAAATATGTTATGAATGTTTTAAAAATTACTAATTCATATACAATTTACATTATTTTTTTGCAGTTTTTTTTTGTACGTAGAAAAACCGTGTATGTGTTATGAAGAAATTTTGTTAACGATAAACGAAATACAAAAATTTAAAAACATAATTTATGTTCTAGTACATTATCATACTGCATAAAACGTAATTTTAATGTTTTTGATGTTTTTTATCCGTCTATAAGTTTGCAAAAATTTTCAAAGGAGCTAAAAAAAACTTAGTTGTTTTTTTTGCAAATTATTCCAGGGTTTTTTTTTAAACGAAAACTCTTAAGACTTACATAATAAAAGTGTCAGCAACAAAAAACCGTTCTAACATAAGCTGCATGTACAAAAATTAAAACAAAAGTTAACAATATAGCAGAACTATGGTAAGTTACAATTGAGGCGAGTATGTTTAGCACGGCATAATGATAACTATTGTACACTTTTAAAACTTATTAAATTTCTTTTCAAGTTTTTTATTCTACAAAGGCACAACAAAACGCTAAACCTGTGCATGCCAATGCCACACATTTTTAGATGCTGTCAAAAATGCTGGTTTACAGTATGTTCTAAAACTCGCATAGTTTGCTGTTACACAAAAAAATATAAGTAACAAGAATCAATGGCTAAAGCAGATTTTGCAAGATCTCAATTAACAAGATGTTTTTACATTAAGGCATCGTATATCATGGAAAAGTTCAAGATACTTATGTTTCTTTTTATTTTCTTTAAAAGGCAATGCTGATAACAAAACGCAGTGGTAATTACTAGGGGGGCGCAAAAAGCAAGTAAAAATTATGAAGTGGATTACCAGTGGGGCATAGGGGGCATTTGTTCTGGGGCCCGTTTCTAAGTGGGGCTTTATAATATAAATTATGATATTTCTACAAACGTTTATACAAGAAGTAATTCTTGTCAATATTTGCATCAAAAAAAAAACTTCTGCATGTTTTTTGCTGCAGATAGTTAAGAATATTTTAATTCCCTACATTTGATTTGCATATTGACCTCTAAAGGATATTGCTCACTAAAAATTAATGTTCTTTTTTGTGAACTTTACTAGTGTGTGCACATAGCTCGGGTTATCAAACAAATAAGCTATAAATATTTTATCCGTAAAAATTTAAATAAGCATTTACGTACACAAAAATTGGAAAATTGCTTATGCAAATAATCGAACTTTAAAACAGTATATGTATAGTAAATATTCTCACGTTAAATATATATGATTTTGCAAAAAAAAACAAAAAAATAGGGGCAACCTTTTGCTTTTTGCGTTTTTGACTTTGTATATAAATAAACACCGTTATACTACGTTTTTTGTTATAACAAACATGTCACACCACAGTCCATGCATAAATAATACTTTGCTTACTTCATTTATTTCTTTACGCGAATTAAAACCATAAATTATATGTATTTTTTACGAGAAACTACTTATTTGTAAAGTTTGCACCTTACATCATTTAAAAAATATATATAATTTGTAATAACACGACATAAACAATATTTTTACTAGGAACTAAATGCAGACAATCACTAACACTACATTTACAACCAACATTTATACTAGATTTACTGGTTGCCTTGTATTATCATATCTGTGTAAATGCAAAATTGTTATTTTTTTTAGTTTAGGTAGAAAACGCATAGTGTAATAAACTATGTTACGAAATGCAAGCGTGTGCATTGTACAAAAGTCTGTAAAACTATAAAATGAGTATATATAATGCGGTCATCAATGATACGCAAACTTTTTAAAAAAACTGTCAATAAATAATATTCATGCTAAAGATGTTTTTTTTTCTAAGAATACAAAAAATAAAATGCTGTATATTATTAAGGTTTATCCCGCAATCGTCACGCACCCGCGTAATATGGCTCTCATACACACCTCGGTTTATGTGTATTAATTAAAATATAAACTTGTCGTTTCTTGCGTAAGAGGAAAACAAAAAAAAACTTTTTTTTTCAGCATTAATAGTTAATATATTGTGAGAATTTGTATTGGCAAATTGTACATACAAAATCTTTAATAGAGATTATTGTTATAATTTATACTACTATATGAAAAAAACGTTTAAATTTAAACAAAAAAAGCTTCATACCAAGCAAAAAAAACTTAAAAAAACAATGTCTATTTTTTTGTCAAAAAATGCATCTAAAATATATGCGTAAAAAATTTCAAGTTTTAATCATGTTTTAATGCTAGAAACAAATTTGCAAAAGCCAAAACGGAACATACCTGATAAAAAATAGATGCCATCATGCTTTTTATACTACTTAAAACTATTCCTGTCGTTTCAAAAATTGTAAAAACTATTTTCTGTTATATGAAATAATACATTCAAAAAAAGCCTTTATCAAAGCGCATATTTTTAAAAAAATTACTTAAAAGCAGGCAGTCCCCTTTTGCAAAAGTGCCCCTTGGCCATTATTTTTGTTAATCCGCCCGACAAAAACTGCAGATAACTGCGATTACAGCTGGATTTGCTGCAAATAACATTATCTTTCGATATTTTTTTTATAGACGAAAACAAAATTTTTCAGCTCAAAACATATTATTACAATTATTTGTGTGCATATACATAACCAATGTGCTTTATTGACTTTTAGAGCATTTTGTCATAATATTTACAATAAAAAGCTGCAAAAACAGTATAACTCTGTGATACAAAGCAAAAAAAACTGTCAAATTTTATTATTGTATGGCAAAATACATGCAATACTGTCGATGAATCATATTGATAATACATAAGAAAAAGCAAATAGAACATACTTGATGGTTGCAAATATTTTAACAATAATTTGTGTATTAAGAGGCATAGAATTAAAGTTGCATTAAGAACAAAATGGGGTATGGTTTTTATTATGCTGTTCCTTAGTATTTATAAGGTACTTTACTGTCACACATTGTTTTTTAGGCAAATTTTTTGTCTTATAGATGTTTATGTAAGTATATTTTTTTTTTGCTTTAAGTAAATGCTTACTTATATACAGCAGGTATATCATGTTACAGAATACTATTTTACGTGACTACACTTGAAAAATGTATATAATCGTAACTTAAATGCAGCCATGCCTAGTTTATATGCATTATTAAGAAAGTGTTAGTGTAAAAGTCTGCATACAAAACCATTGAATTTGCAGATATCTTACAGAGACAATATTACACTGCAAAAAAAGGGATGTCACTACATATTGTTATGTCCACTAGATTTTTTTAACATCTAGTTTTCGCAATCATTTTTGTGCAAAACTGTTTAATTTAAAATTTAGTAATAACATGCTTTCTGAAGTTCGAAGCCGTTCTTAGCTTGTTGTATTCGCCTTAAACCTGATGATATTACATTTGTATAGTCGATTTCTGTTAGCACTTCGTCTATTCAGCATTCATCTCGGTTTTTCTAAAACTACGCAAACGAGATTCTTTCGTTGTCAATGGTGTTTCGCGGCTATCTTTCTAATTTTTGGTTGTCAAAACATTTTTTGTACTCTACGAAGTACTAACTACAGATATAAATAGTTTTAATGTTTTTTTATGCGCGTAGATCTGTGTCGATTTCTAGATATATTCTTGAATTTAAAATAAACGTGAATTTTCCGTCAGACTGAAATTTTAAAAACTATACCGACAAAAAACCAACAAATATCTGCGCAAAGTATAAATGTGGATGCCGATATGCCGTCGACGTCCATGTCTTTTTCTAATTGTAGTTTTAATTCGTTGGATACTTTGATCTGTTGTTTTTTTGCATTTATTTGTTTACAATTAAAAAGCAACAACAATTATGCTATTGGTCAAATTATACACAAAATGCGACTATTTGTAAACACGCAGTTAGCATCTGTTTTAGGTTTAAACGGAAATTTCTTATTATAGGACTATTTTTCATACTTTGGTATCTAAAAAAAGTGTGCTTTAGCTAATTTTGCGTGTAAAGGGTCTGATGTGGTGTTTTTCAGAAACGTATTGAAAAGACATGCAGTGTTTTTTTATTTTTTACAGACAGATTGTTACTTTGAGCAGCGTATTTAGTATATCTTGCAAAATATGCCTGATTGTGAACAATAAAAGCATATAAATCCACGTCAAAAAAAAAAAAAATAAGCGTAAAAAAACTGCTTAAAAGACTTACATCTATAAAAAAAACTGTATGGTCAGCATTGCTGTAATAAAATTGACAACTGAATGCAGCTGGATACTATCTTTTTTATACTGGAAAACATATTTTTAATTGCTGTATCTGTAGACTTCTTTACACAAATCTCTGCGGTACTATAGTTCTTTTTAATATGACAAAGACGAATTCATTTTTTTGCTTTTTTAACATATTGAAACGTCATGTCGCAATAAAATACATTTTACATATTGCTGCAAACCTTTATTAAAGTTTTTTTCGTTTGCGTGACTTTTGTACGACAGAGTGCGTCGTATAAACAAGCGCGGACACAACGGGGATGAACTGGTTCGACGTTTACACTTTACAGCATTGACCACTGACATTTTTTCGCACAGATTCAAAACACGTTTTATATATGATTTTGCCTTTTTACTGCCTGGAAGGCGTCAGATAAAAAACAATTCATAAAAAAGAGTCGCAGATAGGTTGCAAATCGTAAGACATATTTTATAACAAAAAACTTTTACTGATCGTTAATTTAAGATCTGCGAGTTATAATCTCAAAGTCATAGTTTTTGCGATTGCCCAAAAAAAATCTCTACGCAAACCCTCTATCCCCTATGCAAAAAAAAATTTCCTACGCCACTGCATTAAGCTATGTAAAAATGTCTAAATTTAATTTATTAGTTTGTGTTTTTTTGTTTAAGAATCAAACAGCATTTGAATCTATTTTGCACTTTACATTTTGCATAAATATAGATATTTCATATGTTGTTTTCAAGTTTTCTTTTCGGATGTTACAATTGAATAAGTGGCACGCGAGTGTGCCCTCTTGCCTTTATCTCGGTAGAAAGTGTTCTTAAAACATTTCGCAAGTTTACATCGTAGAGTTTTTACATAAGTCGTATGTTTTTTTACGGTTTTTGGTCGATTTTTTGTGTAGATACATTTTTAATTTTAGAAACAGTCTAATTTATACATGTTTGTCGCTGAATACAGTTTTGTACGATGTAAATTCTTAAAACACGACCCATAATATTTTGTCTCTTTTTTTATTGTTATATGTATTTTAATCCTCTATAATTTGGCTTGAAACAAATTGTTATATTACTAGATTAAAAATGCACGCCAACAGCTAAATACAGCATTTTTCATTAGTAACACGCCAAAATGTATACATATATTTACTCATTAAAAGGTTTTTTATAACATGTAATATTATGCAAGTACCCGGTTATCATTTGAGCAAATTATAGTAGATTTTGTTTTACGAACAATACAAATAAATTGGCTGTAGTTGTTATAATTTGTTATTTAGTAAAGTACTTTTTACGCGATCAACAAAGAAAAAACTATATTGTGAAAAATGAAGCTTAAATACATATATTGGTGAAAATACGCTGATATGTTGTATTTGCTACTGATAACAAACGGCCATAAAAAATTAAAGTTGTTACATTTAATGTCATATTAGAAATTTTTTTTTTTTGTTCCTTTGTTAAGAATTTAAAATAATATTTTTTTTATAAATATAAAGCCTATGCAGCCCATGAAGCCTTATTATAAATGTTTAAAAACCCAATTTTAAACAAAATACAATAAAAAATGGGCTATAACCAGTCTTTTTTATTTGCTTGCAACACGATAAATCTGAGCGTGCTCAAAAGTTGAATCAACCGAATATGACACTCAAATTCAATACAGAGTTTGTAAATAGATATGTTTTAAGTACTTATAAATGTGTTTTTTCTTTATTATATTAAAATTACTGACGTAAGTATTTTTACGAACATTTTACAATATGGAGATTTTACTATAAAGTTATTTAGCAGTATTTGCTGCAAACAGCTTACACATACAAAAAGTTTACTTCTGTAAATTTTGTCACAGGAATCAGTATACATACTCTACTCAGTGGTGTAAAAAGAAGTTTTTTTTCGGTGGAGGGCAGGGACTCTCATATCCCGGGATAAGAATATCCCGGGATTGACAATTCTAAAAATATGCTATCCCGGGATCCCGGGATGCATCCCGGGATACAGCAATGTACCGTTAAAAACCTTTTTTTAGATTTTTTTATTTTTACATCCGCTTAATTTTGTTATACATGTATTTGAAATTTCAATATCATAATTTGTATGCTAAAAAATGCATCAAATTACAGAAATTAAAAACAAAACAACAGAAATTCAAAACGCACAACTGTTAATATTTGTGTTTTATCGTTTAAATAAGCTACGGCTGAGGTAAAAATTGTTAAATACACAGAATTTATATATCAGAGTAAAAAAGAAAAATGAAATTGATTGCTTAATGTTGAATTCGGGTCTTTTTTATTGTTTTCTATTATAAGAGTATAGATATTTGATTTTAAATGTGTAAATAAAAATAAACTTAAAACACTGACATGTGTATATTAGATTTTATTCTACAAAGACGAAAAACATATAAAACATTGTGCATTCATGTACATAATCATATTTTAGAAATATGGATTATTTTTAATTGAATTATACTTTTCTGCTCTAAAGTTATACTCTTACCATAAGTAAGCACATAATTCACAGTAACAAAAGTGTCTTTCTGTTGTTATGATAGGTTTTGTATATGTCTTTTGTAAATCCCAGGGCGAAATTTTTGTCCAAAAGTTTAAATGATTTATATTAACATTTTCTTAACAGCCAAAAAAAACACGATTTGTCATACATTTAGAAACTAGTACTACTTTTGCAATTTAAATACATAATTATAAATTAATTTAGTTTAGTTTTTTTTAATTTCGTAAATGGAATACCGTGACATAACGTAGCTTCGTTAAACATCTTACAATCAAAATAAAAAGACCCGTAGCGTAGTTTCGGTCTTGGATTTAATTAACAGCGGTATTGACGCCAAAAGTCGTTCCTTTTTATTGCAATAAAAGCGTATTCTCTGTATTAAAAAATTTACGTACAGTTTTGACGTAGATTAAAAAACTGACTTTGCGTTTGTTTTTTATAAATATTTTTATAAATAAAATTATTTAAGGCACACTATAATCAAGGCAAAAATTATTTCCTTGGATTTTTTATAAAAATTAGTGTATGAATAAGTGTTATAAATATCTTTTTATACGATAAAAACATAAACATCAATTTTTCAGATAGAACCGTAATAATACTATGTCAAAAAGATATTTTTTGTAATTTATGGCAAAAACCAACTACAGCTTGAAGTTTGTATTACAAAAACATTTAATATAACAAGAAAGATAATATTCCTATCATTATATAGCTAATCAAGCTGTATTATGTATTCAAAACGCTAAATATCGCAATTTAACTCGGTATACGGAATCCCGGGATCCCGTGTTATATCCCGAAATTTTACCATCACGTTTTTTTGGCGCTATCCCGGGATTCCGGGATCCCGGGATAAGAGTCCCTAGTGGAGGATTGCCGAATTAAGATGACAAAAACAGTAAAAATAACAAGAATTATAGTATTAAAAAATTTAATAGCAACGTAAAAAGTTCCATTTTTACATGAAACTTTAGCTAGAAAATTTTTTCTAATTTTGGACCCCCCCCACGTAAATCCAGGCTGAAAAACTTTTTAAGTGGTAGGTTGAACACCACAAACACACCTAGAACATGCCACTGACTCTAATTAAATGTTTTTTCGAGGCTTAATAACTTTTGAGTTGCAATTTTATATTAAGTAAATGTATTATAAATTACAGTTTCGTTAAGATGTTTTTGTCTAATTGCATCATATTCGATATGTAAAACATGATATATTGTTTTCTAGTATCATACACGTCTGTTTAACATAGGGTTTAATATTTTACAAAAATTGTATTTAAAATGCATTTTTGTAGTTTCAAAAAAATTCAATATATAGATATAAACAAAGCACCACAAAAACATAATTATTTTTAGTTTTTGTCTTGTTTGTCCTAGTTTAGAACACCAAATTTAAAATTAAGCTGTTTTACTGGTAAGACAAAGAAATATTAAATTAACGCACATTTTGTTTGATTATCGTAAAAGCTAGTTCAAGTGCATTTGTTATAAAAAACAAATACAGTAAAGTGGATTGTTGAGTATTTTAGCGCGGTGAGGATTTTGGAATATAGGCATCAATCTATTATAAGTTTAATTATTGCTGAGATGTTTAAAAAGTAGTCATTAAGACAGAAAAACAAGTATATGATAGAGGATTTTTTGCTCGTTTTAGAAAAAACTTCCGCATAAAAAAAAATGCGTTTTTTATTGGCTTTGACTCTTTAAAACTCCCTTTGTTTTCCTACACACAAAAATTTACACCTACACTAATACTTTTACATTAACGGATAGACTAGTCAGGTGCTTGTTAAATAACATCTGGACATTGAACCAATCCATACCCTTTGAGGCTCTGGTTACCTTTTACTTTGAATTAGTCAGTGACGGGGTCTTTAGTTTAAAAATTAAGCCGTTCTCGTAGTCAATTGTAGCGGCAAGGAGTATCTTTCGCTTTGTACTGCTTTACAAAAAATGCCGATAAGGTTTCTGGTGGTTTCAGATGAATTTTTTAGGACCATAAGCTCTGCCGTGCAGGCTTTTTTTAATATTTTCTCTAGAGAACACTGACTCTGGGATAATTCTTCTGCATAATAAAAACGTACCTTTTATTTGAAAATATATCATCGAATCTATCATTACAATAAAACCTTTTATTTCCGTGTAATTGTAAATTTCTATATTTGAATATGAAATGTACAGGCCGTTGAAATTTGGGATTCTTACCAAAAAATCTTAAAATCACCAAAAAAAAATATTTGTATTTTCATACGAAAACCCATTCTATTCATTATTTTTTACACTGCAATATTGTATAAAAACACGAATAAAAATGGGTTTGTTAAATTTAAACAAGAATTGCTTTAAAAAATATTAATTGCATGAAAAAAAAGAAAAAAAAATTGTTATAAGTGACAGATAAATAAAACTATTAGAAATTGATATAGTTTTTGGATCAAAATCGACGGTGTTGCAACCATTTTTGACATTGTTGCAATCAACCTCGACTTGTTGCAATCAAACTCGACGTTTTGCAATCAACCTCGTCGTTGTTGCATTATACCGCGTCAGTTTTGCAGACAAACTCGTCGGTTTGCAATCAACCTTGACATGTTTTCAACCAAACTCGACGCTTGGCTTTATTTACCGAAAATGGAACAAACAATAAATTGGAAATTAAAAGGGTGAAAAAACTGGAAACCATATATATACATGATTTATTATGCTTTATTTAAGTCTTTATCCTAGTTTTTACGTTTTATCTTTAATAAAATTTTTGTGAATAAAATAATAGTATTTATTTTTTTTCAATATAACTTATTAAAAAGCACTCCCTACGTTTTACAAAGTTACTTTATTTTATTAAATTTTGTATTTTGTATCACAAATATCTTATTAAAAATAAAATATGTTAAAAAAAATAACAACAAGGTAAGCAATATATTTTTTGTTTAAATGTGTTCCAAATATTACCATCCTTTTAATTTTACAATTTATTTTTTTACATTTTTAGTTAATATAGAAAAACGTCGAGTTCGATTGCACACATGTCGAGGTTAATTGCAAACCGACGAGTTTATCCGCAACACTGTCGAGGTTGATTGCAACAACGACGAGGTTGATTGCAACACGTCGAGTTTGATTGCAACAAGTCGAGTTTGATTGCAATCATGTTGAAAATGGTTGCAACACCGTCGAGTTTGGTCGAAAAACCCTATAAATCGTTTTTTTTCTCTATTCTGTAATATATATAGAGATTAGAAGAACGATCGGATATTGTAGTTTTTATATAATTAAAAAAAAATTTAGCCGTGTGTTTTATATGATCTTTCAGGATACATGTGCTTATTTTTTGTATTTTTGTTGCAGCCTGTAGTTTCTTTTCGGCAGTATACTCGGTAATCTAGACCCCTTAAAACAAACAGTATCAAAAAATATATTAAAAAAAACAGCTATTTGACGTAAAAGTATATAACACTGTTGCAATCTTATAATACCATTTCAGTCTGTTTTATTATTTATAAAAACTCTGTAATATTTGATCCTTTTGTCTTATATAAGATCCCCTAATTTAGATTCTTCTTTGAGTGTGTACTATATTTTTTTGACTGATAAAAACACTAAAAATATAAAAACCATTTTTTTTTTCTTGGCAAAAATGTGTCATTTAAAAATAATTTCCCAATAATACTAGTTTTTTTTTTTAGATATATTGATTATATTGGTCATATAGGAGCGTAGCCAGAGACGGGATAGACGGGGTGTACCCAGGGGTGATATCTGAATAAAAATGCAAGGGGGCTCTCACTATTTTTTTTCTCGGTAGTTAACAGCTACTGCATTTTTTTTTTATTGTAAAAGTTCTTATATCATAGAAACATGATATTTAAATTTTTTTACTGCTGTTTTATGTGCATGCAAAAATTATTAAA
>JAQFYM010001884.1:0-27957 GCA_034694785.1 Agrenia bidenticulata | reverse complement strand
ATGTATATGCATAAAATAGGTTTTTTTTTTTTTTTTAGCTTTTAATTGTCCTAATTCTGCCCTAGTTAAACTTTTTTTTGGCGATTTGTTACCCTTCTTTTTATGTGCAAATTGCCGACTGTTCCGTAAACCTTCATTTTATTTATGTAAAAAAAAATTAACGCGTAAAGTTTTAAGATATTTTAAATTAGCAAATAAAACATTTAGAAAGGTCAAAGTTTATACTTTTTATAGAAAAGAAAGCACTTATTATTAAGGTCCAGATATTGCAATTTTTGTTTATACACTAATTGTAGTCAAACAAGACCAAGGTCAATGCAAAACATACACCGACGAGTAATGATGCTTATTTTAGTTTTTATAATTAGTCTTGATTTTTTGAAATATTGCAACATACAGATCTGCATAAAAAACATATTGGAAAAAATAACTATACCCAAGGCTTAGGGCGTGTCTTTTTTGTCAAAAGCACTTTTTTTTTGAGGTAGTTCCTTTGAAAAAAAAGTTCTTTCGGTTTTGTTTTATTTTCAGGGAACAGTTGAACATGTATTTTGGTGTTATTTAACTGCCCCCTTCGAAAAAAGGAAAACGAAAAGAACTGTTTTTTTTAAAGAAACTGTTTTCAAATAAACTGTTCTTTTGACATAAAAGACACGCCTGTAGATTTTATGTTTTTATTTTTTATAAAAGAGGGGCCCCCGGAAAAAAAAGTGCCCATGGGCCCCCAATTTTGTTGGTCCGCCCCTGCACTCCATTGCCACGAAAAATTAAAAAAAAATATACGCCATATACTTATGGCACTGCCTACAAGTAAGGCACCAGTTAAGAAATTTTTTTTCGTGATAACAAAAAAACATATATTTTGAGAGCCTCAAAGGCAAATTAACCGTAAATGATATATTGTTTTTGAGGTAAAATCATCTACCAATTATCAGATCTTAGATGAAAAAAGTGGGAAGGATCTGGATGACGAGTACTTTGATGATGTTGCTGAATTCGATAGAATCCAAATGAAAATCCAAATATAATTACAATGAAATATATTTAGATTTTTAAATGTCCACCAAACTTTTTCATAGCAGAATAAAGTTATATGGCAATTTTGTTGACCATTCTATAATATATTTATTCTTGCGTACTCTTGGTGCACAATATATCATATATTAAAGGCAATTCAATGTTCTTATAGTCTTATTATTAAGAATTTTTCTTTAGTAAAATCACAAACAAAAACGGTAAAAATTAACTTATGCCATACTTGTTACATTGAGACATACTTAAATACCTCACAAAACGCGATAAAGGTACAATCTGCTTCAGTTCAGTGGGCCAGGCATATTTTCACATTTTTACTTAAACATTATTATACTTTTACATTTTAAACAGGAAGTTATACAACTTGTTGAGTTTGTAATTTACCGAGACACAAAAAAAACAATGCAAATTATTACATATTAATTTTATCTTGCCAAAAAAAAAACAAAAAACACTTACGAACAATAACTGAAAGATGAATTTAATAGAATCTTTAAAATTATTTTTATACAGGTTTTAAAAAATTGCTATGAGAGTACTGATTGTTGACCCTATAGGTTACAGGAACATACTTTTTAAATTGGGAATATTGTTTATAGAAATAAATTGCGATTGACTTTATATAATTTTTAAAACCCTATTGTACTAACTTGTGTTCGCGGTCAAGTACTGTAATACGCAAAAATCAGAACTTTTTGTTGCTAAATTTAGAATATTCTTATATCTAATGCATCCAAATGCCATGCGCGTATTTAAAGGAGGGGTTTGGGGGTTATAACCCCCCCCTCTCAAAAATTTCTGCGCCTGAATTTAAGGGGGGGTCTAAAATTAGGGGAAAAAAATTTGAGCTATAAAAAATTTAAAAAATGGAAATTTTTAAAAATTTATCAAGAATTTTTTTTAAAAAATACATTTTTGTCGGACTACCATTTTTTTTACCTTTTTACTTTAAAACCCCCCCTTGAAAAAATTCCTGGCTACGCCACTGACTGGCACTAAAAAAATTAAGAAGTATACACAATACAAGCATGTTGTTTGACAATAAAAGTCTCTTTAAATTGTACTGTAGGTTTTGTTTTTGTTTTCTTTTGAAACAGTCTGTAGACATTATCATCCATAGATTCCGTAAGACAAAAAATGGTAATTTGACCCCTGTTGCAATTATTAAACTGTTATGTAAGGGGCATAAAGTTACAAGAATCAGCAATTTTTTCGTAGAGTAAAAACTGAAACAAGTATAAAAATTCCATTAAAGGCTTTTTAATGGTTTTAATTTACAAATGCACAGTTACATAATTCGTTTAAGGTAACTTGGTTGTTTATTTTGCTTTGAGTTAATTTCCATGTAACAAAAATTGGCCAAATATATGCTCAAGAAAAAAAAACTTTGTTATATATTTGCAAGACTGAAAATACTGCTTGACATGCGAATAGAACTAAACTACGCCTTCTAATTGTAATAATTGTCTATTTGCACACCATAAAAAACAAACCATTTTAGTTTAAGGCGTAGTTTTGTTGCAACAATAACGTCTCAAAATGCTAGTAAAAGCAAAATGCATAGTTTCTAGTATATGTGAGGCTCGTACGTCCATACAAAAAAGTTTAAGCATTAGTTTACATTTACTACATTTAACTTTTTACCTTATAAAAATTCCGCTTGTAAAATCAGCCAATATATTGTGCCCTAGTTTAAAAGGGAAAAAAATTTTTTCGGCTTGACTAAGGTGAGTATGGATTGTAGAAAAAAAAAAGTGTAAATTTTTGAGAAGTATTGTCGAGGCACTATTATGTAGTGTATATAATAATTGGAGGTTGAAAGAATAGTTGTATGCAAGATTTAACTTGAAGAGCATCATTAACGGATAATCTTTACAATTTAAAATTACAAATAATATTCTTGACCGGACGTAAAAATTTTAGTATTCTTTGTAAATTAGTTTTGTAATGTATGCTTATTATACCTTTTAAAACTAAAAAAACTATCTTTAATACGATTTCACTGCATGTGGTACAATGGCATTTTACTTTGTAAAGATTTTAGTAAACCTGAGATGTTATTTTTATAACATTTATTTAGCAATTGTTCTTTGTTAGAAGTCACCATAAGTTAGTTTATTTTTTGTAAAGGGCATATTCATTTATAGGCATTTTTTGCAAAAAAAATTTGCATACGATGTATATTGTTATTCAACTAGTATATAAATTAAGAATACTGTACGTCATTTTATACGCGGCTAAAAACAGCTAACAGTGTTTTATAATATATGCTAGTAAGTTAAGTTGACGAAATATATTTTAAAACAACGGATGTTATTAGACGGCATTAAAAATACCTTCTAGATATTTATAATTGAGAAATAAATGTTCTTAGTGAGTCAGGATGGCATCGTGCAAATATTTAATTTTGGTTGTTCTAGGTGTTAATTTAAGCTGAATCAAAAGCGCTTGGATAAATTAGAAATGAGGTTGTCTTTTTTTATAATTTCCCCGGTTCTACGAAAAACCTTTAAGTATCTTAACTCGTATCATGTATGCGTAAAAAGCCGAAAAATAGATTCCCGAAATGATTCTGTTGTTATGAACAATTTTGTCATTTATACATCACAATTTTGCATTGTTATTTCTATTTTAGGCTGAAAATACATTAAAACCGCAAAAAAATTAAAAAAAAACATAACGCAAGAAATCTAAAAATGTTATCAAAATATATTGCAACAATAAGAAATGCGTCACATAGTCATTTAAGTCTAAAAATTGGCGATTCCATGTATAAAAAAACAAATACATGCTGTAATAATGCATTTAAGACACACAATAATGCAAAAAACATAAACAAAGAATACAACCAGGCATTGCATAATTATAAATATGAAACGTTAATTCTGAATTTTTGAGATTCAAATAATTAAAAAACCAAAATACAAGAAAAACAAGAAAAGCACACAAAACTACACGTGTATGTCACTAAAGCCAAAAAAAATAATTAGTAAATAAGAAAATAAACAAAGACATAACAGGCAATATGCAAAAGGCTAAGAGCACCAATGGTATTTAACAAATGCAATCTAACAAACTATAACATGGCATTTGCCTGTAAAGCAAATACATATCTATTTGGTATTGTAAACCCCACTATAAGATATTAGTATTGAAAAAGGCTTATTCAAGTTTTGTAGTACATGTAAGAATAACCCGATTATAATTGATTACAAAATTGCAAAAAAAACATATTTTTTATCGAGATTTTTGTAAAAAAACAAGTGAAAAACCTTCTTTTAATTTATTACGTCACTTAAGGTTCGTTCTATAGCCTGCAAAGGCAAAAAAATGATAAAAATCATAGCTCATAACCATAGGTTTTTTAAGGACTGACTATCTGTTTTTTAAGCTACGGCTTATAGCTAAGGCCTAGAAAATATCCGCAAGTTTACAAAACAAAAAAATTAATTTGGCAAAAAACGCAAAAAACGGCGTTCTGTCTGTAAGCTTAACACAGAGTACTACTTTTTTACACTTTTTTAAGGTGTTATTGTACACTATATTGAAGAACACCATGAATTTTGACTATGAATTTACACTGTAATGATCACCAAGAGTATGCAAGTACAAAGCAATTATAGAAATAAGTAAAAATTGTATAAATTGCTTTTATTATTTTAGTCGGCGATTCATTTGTATTTTTTTTTTTTTTTGATTAATAAAAAAATCTGTCAAGTGTCAAATGGCTGCATATAAACGTGAAAAAAGGGTGTATCAAAGCTTGTTATTAAACAATATACATTCGTTATGCTACCTATTGATATTATATGCATCATAGTAAATTCTGTTTTAGTGTGTCTCTGCGGATATTTACACATCATTTTGCAGATAATGTTAAAACCTTACATCAAACTACAACCAACAAGTCTTATCTGTAGCATTTAGGGCTAGTTGCATTTTTTACGAACCGTTTATAACTTTTTGCATGTTCAGTCCATATAATATTTAATAACTATTTTATATTATAATAGTATCTCCGAAAAGCTTTATTGTGGTTTTAGTTATTTTCTGTCTTTATTGCGCTTAATCTAACAGAAATTTGTTTATTGTGATTTGGCAATCCAAGTTATTATATCGTGTTGTTTTATTATAATATTATAAACATGTTGCATGGTTTTTTTTTTCTATAGTTTGCTTTCCTCTATGTACAGTTCGGTTTGGATGTGGTTGTAATGGTATTTAGGAAAAATGCCACGTCAAAATGCTATATCTAAAAGCTGAGTAAAAAATTTTATCGTGAAAGTGATCTGCACCGAATTTGTAATTATTCTTTATTTTCCACAAAAAATTTATAAACTTTCTACACTAAAGAAAAATTACACCACGCGACGTAAGAACAAATAGACCTTCCCAATTACTTATTATAATAAAAAACAGAATCATCTAGATCAATAAAGCATAAATTAAAGGATCCACTAAAACAATTTTCTATTATGTATTTTGTGTACGAAATGCATAATTTAATTTAATTATTATAATGTGCTTGTGTTTTTGCATTTAGTATACAATTATGCACAAAGACAAAGGTTGTAAGGTCCGCAAAGTCTGTAGTTTGTCTTTTGGTACACTAGGCATAAAACAGATCTAAAAAAATACACTGCAAATGGAGTTTCTGCCATTTACGAACTTTGATAGTACATAACACATACTTTTTATATGGCTCGAACAACTTATTGGTCTAGAGTGGACTACGGTCCTTAGTGAACTTACAACAACGAAAATTTTTTTGCAGGATTATTTCAGTCCATTGCACGCTAACTGCATAGATGGGGGTAATTAATTTGAGGACTTGCATGTGTTGTTTTTTACAAATCTTGCTGTTTTTTTGGTTACCTGTGCTGTAAAAACAAAAATATAACTATTTTCTGTAAACTTGGTTTGACAAAGAATACAGATCTTTTTTTACAACAGTAAAAAAAACAAATATTAACGATAGTAATATTACAATGGCAATGCAATATACATAAAATTACTACAAAAAGAGTTAATTTTGTACATTTATATACAATATTTTTTCCCTTTTTTGTTTTATCAACGTGTATTTTATTTTTCTTCTAACTTTTCCGCTTATTTTAATTTTTTTTGTTACTGTAATAAATAGGCCTTCAAAACAAAAAAGTTCACCATGTAAAAGATCTTTGTTCTTTAGATGAGAAAACGCTACGATAGCACTTATATAGCAACCGTTCTAGCGTATACTTAAAGAGGTAACAAAGAACATTCGGGAATACAGATAAAATATGTAAAAAGGGCTGCAAAAATTTCTGGATGGTACAAAAAAGCAATAAAAAGACATTTACAGTATATATTTGCTTGTTGAGCAGGCAAAATAAAAATTAATATATAACAATCTGTGCATATGTTCATCACACATTTAAAAGTCAATTTGCATAAAAAAATATAATACGGCAATACAAGCACACAAGCATTTTATGGTGGACGTGCAATAGAATTGGACCGCCCGAAGTTACGGACATGGAAAGAATGTATTGCAAGAGGGTTAACTGCAAATGCTATATCAGCGACAAAATATGACAGATTAAAATAGTTTTTTTGACTTAGTGTCGCGCTTGCTGCCCCTTATAGTAAAAAATATGACACTAAAATTATTTTGAACTAGCAAAAAAACCTACAATAAAACATGCTGAAAATGAACATAACATATTATGAAGCTGAACTGAATTTTTGCGTTTTTTTGTTACGTTTTTTGTATTTTAATACGATTTTTTACATCCATCTATAAGAAATTTTAAAAAGTGTAACTTCGGAGCGTTTTTTACAGTTTTCTTATTATACCCTTGCACGAGTTGTGTCGGGTTTTGTATATAATATTGTGTTTACTTACACACAAGGTTTTCCAAGGTAGTTTTATTTTGTGTTTTAAAATTATTTATCTTGTTTACTAGCAACAAAAAGGTAATAATTATACGGCCCAGAAGAAAAACAACTACTTAAACGCTTGACGCGAAACAATATTCATACCTTAGGCATACAAAAAATCATGTATTATACATTTGGCAAATTTCTACGAATATCAAAGTGTGTATATATGTCAAACGTATTTTATACCCGCATTAAGCAAATGTATTTTTTTCTAAATTTTACATAGTGAAATGTTTACTTTTTGTATTGCAAAAAAAAAATGTTGAACATTGTAAATCTAAACTTACTAAATTGTTTATAAACGGTGCTGTTTTTTTCTAATTTGCAGACTGTTTGTAATTTGCTCGAATATAAAAAATGCATTTTGTAGAAACTTAACAGCGTTATGTTAACACATAAAAATACTTATTCCAAAAGATGTAACGTTTTTCGAACTCCAGTACTTATTTTGTATGATCAAAAAAAAGAATGCTGCGAGTCAGTAGAAGCATCAATCGGTATAAATTACAAAAAAGACTTGTACAACTATCTAACAAAGTACTGATTAGTGGTACTAACTTTCAAATATAGATTTGTCTAGATGTAGGGGTATTTCTTTGTACGTAAAGTATGGATGCTTATATTTTTTAATTTGATATGCACATTTAATTGTAGGCGGCCTTTTTAAACAGTTATTCAAATGTAATATGAATTAATATATCCACAGGTATAAAATATATTTATGCTTTTTGGTTATAAAAACGTAAAAAAAAAACATAATACCACGCAGTAAACGTTAGATAGTATAAAGGTATTACATACAGCGCAAAATCTACATGTTTAGTTCTTCTATGATACGAGAAAAATTATTTTTTCTAGCAAATAATTCGTAACATCAACAACACGCATTACAGGCTTTAATAGATAAATGCACGATTAAACACATGGTTTTTCACTTCGGTTTCGTACACAATAACAGGATAACATATGAAATAAAAGCAGTTTTGCGTTGTAGTTACGTTAATAAATCACAAAATTTTAGAAATTGGTTAATTTATCAGTATTTATATTTTCTGTTCGTTTAATACAACGTTAATACGCAATTTTTTTTACTGTTGTTCTGATTTGTACAGTTAAAAGCGCGTTAGGAAAATTTGTATTGGTAATTGTCAATTACAAGTTTTATTTTCATTTTCGCGTCACAAAAATGTGAGGGCTAAACTTGGCTAATAAACTCCCCTTGGAAAAAAATCTTCCAAAGGGAAAATCAATATTGAAGGTGGAAAATTTTTCCAATACAATGTTTTTTTTATCGGCAATTTATACTTCACTTTTGGCTAGAAAGTTCACATGGAATATATTTCCTTATGCCCTTTTATGGTAAAATTGTCTTATCGTTTAGGCATTTTTAAAACCACTGCCTTTTTGTTTACTATCTGTAAAAAACGCATCTTCAAACTTTGCAAAATGATACCAACACCACTTACAAATAAGGGACTTTCATAACCATACGACAAAAACATATAACCCATATGATTTTAAAAAAGTGGTAAAATCAGTTTAAAAAAGTTAAATGAAAATCATTGTACCAGGTGTAGCACATATATCGTATTTTTGCGATTTTAACTTTTGTTGCGTCACTTCAGTTGCCCGTTTTTTCCCAAGTTGCGGATCGCTATTTCCAAATTAATAGGCAGCAAAAAAAATTATAACGCAAAAACTGCTATATTTTTTACTAACATTAAAAAAATCATTCTAGTTGTAAAACGAGAATAGATATATCATGCTATATTACCAACGTCTTGTATTGTGTAACGTTTGATATTTATAAAATGAAAAGAACCATTTTTTGCAAGTTTTGTGTTACGAACATGCTTTTTTGTATTTTCTGATACTCAATTGATGAATAATTGTAATTTCATGCCTTTTTTAAAGATAGCATAGCCATTTATAAAGGGTCGACTTTTATATTAAGCCTAACACAATTGGTTTGCTACGCCATTGTATCGAACAACAAGATGAAATGATGGTGAAAGCACAATATAAAAACATGTCAATGTCGACCGTCACAGGAAACAGTATAAGTTTTTTTTTACACTGTTATTAATTTATATTTTGGGTACATACTCTAACAAAAAATGTCCCTATACACGTTTGCAGACAATTTGCGTAAGATGAATTTGTTACAAAAAACAAGCTGTTTTTGTGTTTACAACCCTGTTTACTTTATATCGCAAGTTTTTGTTTATGCATTGTTATATAGCGCTTTTTGCTTTTAAAATTTGGTTGGAACACAAAAAGTCATTAAAGAACAATCAACACAGTGTGGCAATTTTCAATGCCTACAAGTAAAAAAACTTGTTTCATGAGTAGCCCTACAGCTGTGCTTTTCTTAACAGGGTACCGTCAAGCCAACCTTAATCTATCAGCATATTGTAATATATATTTGATAAAAATGGTTTTCAGATTCGATTAAAATAAAAGTATAAAAAATTATGGCTGTGTTCAAAAACGTACATTTGTACTTGTTCTTTTTTGGATTGCTCGTTAGCGGTACGAAGTTGACTCTTGGAAAAAACTTAGGTAATAAGCACGGAATAAAAAGGATATAAAAGAAAATTTACGTATGCAAATGCATCTGAAAAACTTGTTGTGTAAAGAACCGTATAGAACCGGTGCAAGGGGTATTTCCCTCGTTTTTTTTTATTATAAATTAGAAACAATAAACGAGACTTAAACCGGAACAATTAGTAAATCTTCATATAAAGATGCATTTTTATGCTAAAAAAATCATATTTGCATGTAAACAAAAATAAACGCCAGCTTTTGTCACTAGGATCATTTCTATGTAAGATTTGTACACAATAAGTGCGATTTAAATGCTAAAAAATAATATTATTAGAGGCTTACAAGTTTTTTTTATTTTGCAACTCTTATGCTATACGAATAACCGCGTCAAAATTTCAAATGCACGACTATCAACAGATATAACTATCATGCTGTTGTGGTATTCTAAATAAAAAGAAAACAATATACAAAAAGGTACTTTAAAAAAGTAATCCATATTCAGTAAATGCAGCGCAAGCTTTTTGTTAACGAAAAACACATAATCGGTAAGAAAACTGTATACAGTGTCTACTATCATTGTAATGTACAACAGTGCAGAAATCTTTATATGTTTGGATTGTGTTACTACTCGCGCCAGGCGCGTACCGTGAGGGGGGGGGGGGTAGGGGGCCGTACCCCCCAACAGTTTATTTGTCACGCTTGAATAAAAAAGGCGAGGGGCTTTTTTTTGTGCAGAACTTTTTTTCATTTTAAGATTCCTTGTAAAAAATTATAAATATAATTTTATCCAAAAAAATAATTATGAACGTCAAACCATCAAGATCTACGGTGGTAAAGCCAAACTTTGACAAAATACACTGACTACCCCCCGAGCTTAAAGATTTGTCGGTACGCCACTGACTAGCGCATAATCTACTTTAGTTTATGTGCAGTATACGGCTACAAACCCAGCAATCTTGGGCCAAAAAAGTTATAATACTTATACGGCGATTTATTTTTACAAACAAAAGTGAAATTGCAGGTAAATTTACAAAATGACTGTTACATAAATTCGCCCTATAAATCGATAGATGGACAAAGGCTATAAAACAGAGTGTAAGCATATTCTCCACATGTAAAGAGTTCTAAATGTTGACAGTGACGTATTCTAACAGACAAAATGTTATGGAGTGACGGCCTGATTTACGTATAAGGGCAATCTATATTCTATAAGACATTTTACTCCATATAACAGATCATACAATAACAGCAGTCGTTTTATTAGAAAAAACCGCAGTGTCAACAAGTCAATTACTGACTGTAAAACTACTAGTACGCAAATGCCAAAGCGTATGATTTTAATTTTGTCAAGCTGCAACATTTGTGGTACGGAGGCAGATGGAGGGGAGGGTAATTAAAAACCTTAAAAAAGTATTAAAGTTTGCAATACAGAAATTGTCATGCGCACAAAATGCACGTGCGAGCAAAAATTTTGCAGCCATGACTAACAAAAAATAATGCGGTATGGTTTATGCATTGTTTCAGCGTTATCTAGTCATTTGTCTGCACATCAGACCTAAAGATGTTTTATATTATATAAAAATAGTCTTTTCAGTGACGAAAACGATGGAGACTTATTGTATTTTTACATGACTTGCCGATCATAATACTTATTGTAGTTTCATCTAGTACGAAGGACAGTATTGTAGTGCTATCTATATGTCTTTTAGTAAATGTCAACTGCAAATATACAAATTCTTTTAAATTGTATTGCCGATATTGTTCTTTGTCCAAATTTTATATACGACGTAAGCAAAATACACTTAAAAAAGAAAAAAAAAACATTTGTTAAGCAACATGCAAAACAAGTGGTTTTTTTACGTCTAAACAGTGCAAAAAGCATTAACGATAAAAAACGGTAATTTTTTCTTCGCTAAAAGACTTTTTGGAGGTTGAAAAAAATTAAAAATTGATCTGACTAGGTAAATACGGATTTTAGTGCATGCAAAATGAATATTTGTAGACGGCATCATACTCAATGCTAGGCTAGATCGAGAAAAAAATTAGGAAGCAGCTTAGGTGATTATCAATTTGCAACCTTGTTGTATGTCAAAATAAATAAGTATTTATTCCCTTTTTTTTCATGTTAAATTGTGCAAAAAAAAAGCAAATTTAAAAACTGCTGCCTAGATGCTTCAAAGAATTTTTAGGTGTATAAAGCGCTTAGAAGGTATTAATTAAAGCCGAATATGAATTTAAATAACTTGTTTTTTTACACACGCCAAATATATAACCGAAACTACCGAATCTATCTTGTTTGCCAAAAAATTTTTTTTTGTCAATTTACTTCTATCAAAAAACAACCCATGTATCTGGATTTAAATTCTTTTTTTTTATTTTTTATCCCTTAAAACCAATGAATTTTATTTGATAGTCTCTAAATATAAATAAAAATAATGGAAAAGAAAAGAAAAGAATAAAACTATTACAAAAAACCTAACTGCTCATTAGGTTGCTTTTTGCCAGAATCGAAAATAAAAACCATGTCTATGCTCTCATGCGCATTTTTAAATATAGTTTTTGTATCTATTTATCTTAACTTGTCGATTAAAATAAAAATTCGATTTATCTTGCGTTGGTTTTTT
The DNA here is from genome assembly GCA_034694785.1 of Agrenia bidenticulata. Classification (NCBI taxonomy): domain Eukaryota; kingdom Metazoa; phylum Arthropoda; class Collembola; order Entomobryomorpha; family Isotomidae; genus Agrenia; species Agrenia bidenticulata. The sequence goes on along the minus strand of JAQFYM010001884.1, from coordinate 15,826 downwards.
TATTTTATCGATGTCATTAATTATCGAATGTGTTCGGCAGATTTTTTAAATCACGTTTTATACCTATAGCAAAAGAGTGACCAGTTTTTGATTTTTTTCTATTTTAGCGTGTGTGCATTAGTTTAACATGAGAATGTTTTGCAATAAATCAAAACGTTGCACCAAGTAGGGTTGTCTAGCTGTTAAACCATACAATAGCTGGTATAAATTTATGTAGTAGATAGCAGTTATTGTACATGTAGGAAATATAAATTGATTTAAAGAAATTTTACACACAGTTTAATAGAATATTGATATTAAATAGTATATGATTATGGTTCTGCCAAAAAAAAATATAAAAGAAGATAACATACTTTGTAGTACAAAATGTAGTATATAATCGTAAGGTGTCATTAATCACAGTTTTTAAATATTATTTTTAAACTTGTATCTATTATTAGGAATAAATACGACAATAAATTATGTTAATGTAAATAAATATGATTTAAATTATTTATACTTGTTGTTTTTTGCGTTAATTTTGCTCAAAGCTAGATTGGTACAAAAATTTATATAGAGTATGTAATTGTAGAAGTACCTTATAAATGATTTACAAAATGATTTTTTAAGAAGTAAATTCTTAAAACAATAAGTGATAGAATAGATAAACAAATTTTATAAAACTTCAATGATTTTTTAAAGCTTTTTTTGATTTTAGTAGAATACAATGCACCCATTATTTTTGAAAATTGGGAGTTTTTTAATTTTAGTATCAATAAATAAACTTTAATAATTAAAAGCAATAGCAAAAGATCACAATAAACATTTCTATGCCACTATATGAAATATTAACATAATTTTATATTTTTCTACTGTTTGTTTAAACACATTGTATCTGTATTTCTTTTTTATTAAGCTGGTATACATCTAATATTGTTACGGTTGTTAACACCGATTTTTTATTATTTCTACAATTTAGTGTTTTCCATTTTTCCATTGAAAAAAAATAAAATGTTTACTGAAAAGAAACTGTAGAAGAAATACGTACAGATTAGTCTTTTTCTACTGTACAAAAGATATATAAAAAAAGGAATGTTTTTTTTAAGGAATAAATTCTTACAAAAACAGTTTCTTTCATAAATAAAGATTCTATAGTGTCTTTAACACGCAAAAAACCTACAAATTATTAGTTTTGTTCTAATTTATAGTGCCACCTTAATGATTTTGTATATTTTAGCAATAAAAAAAGTATTTAGTTTTGTCTAAAATTTCGTTTAAACCCTGACAATTACCCATTTGTTATCGCATAACAAAAAAAGATATTTTAATTTTTTCATATTAAATAAGTGGTATTCTTTAATTCGCTCGAAACAATTATCTAATTTCACATAAATCCTAACGCTTAACATTTTTACTAACAGTATAAGATCTATTACATAAAACAGATTTTGGAATTACTTTTTTGCATCCATTTCAAATTTATGTTATATTATATCTCAAGGGAAATTTCCCTTTTGTTTTTTGTTTTTTGTGTTGCTTTTGTTTTTATTTTTGTATGCTCATATATTGTTTTACCAGTTTTACTTATACTATTTTGAATGTAAAATGAATGTAAAAATATTAACACTGAGACAACACAAATGATTTAATAAAAAGATTTTTAATACAATATTTTTTTTGTTTACTCTTTTTAATCTTCTTTAACGTGTAATGACACCGTTCTTTTAATGCATGTATTAAGTCAAAGATATAACAAAACTAGCAGTAATTTTTAAGAAAACACACTAGCCGCAGTGATTCAAATGTTGTGTTTTAAATTCAAATGAGCCTAATCTTGATATTTACATATAACACTCGAATAGAATGTCGAGCTGTGCTTACTCTATATCAAGATATACGGGTAGATGCAAAATTAAATATCTAATAAAAATGTGCATTTGGCTGCGACTTTGCTTTAAAAGTGTTGCGAACAGCGGCATACCCAGACTGTAATTTGGCCAGGGGTAGTCAAAGTTTTTGGATCAAAATATATCTAAAAAAACGATTTAGTCTGTGAATAATCGTAGTTATTGCTTTTTTTGGGGAAATTTTTAGTTCGACAATTTTTAATTTTAGATTTTTATGTATAAAAGAACCTCTGCACAAATAAACCCCCCTAAAATCCAGGCTACATTTTTTTAAAGGGAAGCATGTGAACCCCCCCCCCCCAGTCCTCGCAAAGCCGCTGGTTTCAAAGCCTTCAATATTTTGTAAGCGGAGTTTTTGTATGTATTTTATTTATAGAAATTAAGAATATATATAATGCAAGGATATTGGAAAATGTTTTGAGTATAAAAAACAGACTTATACATATATAAATAGAACTGATTTGATTTAAATATAGTATGCATATAGAATGTTTTTTATTTTAGAAAAATCATCCTAGTGTAATATTTACCTATAGAAAAAAAACGAATGCTAATAAAATTGCACTACTTTATCTATTTTGCAATTTTATTATGGCACGCACAATGACGTTTAAACGAAATAAAATGTTCTTTATTGTTTTAATAGAATAGCTATATTTGCCTAAAGAAAATATATGAGTATAAATCTAAATTTGTACTACAGTCTATAAAACCGTTATCCGTTTAATAGATTTCTATATATTTTTATTGCCTTTGCCACAAATAATGTAAAATAAAAACTTAACTTTGAATTGTATCATTTGCATGTATGTGACCTTACGCAGATATTGTAATATGTGTATTTATAGATTAACGGTACATCTATGTATGCTTTTTCTAGTTTTAAAATTAAAAAACTTGCGATAAAAATAATTCCTTTATTAAAAAAATATATTTAAATATGCGCAATTTGTTATTTTTTTGATTTTAACTGTTTAAAAAAACCGAAACCATACGATATTGCCCTGCTATCACTTCTTGTATATAATTGGGCATATTTATTATTAAAATTTCAACTTTGGGTGTAATGAAAATATTTATATGCTTGATTTTGGCGGTTTAAGACCATATTAATCAAAAAGTAATAAAGTTTTATTTTGCCGCAATCAATCTGCCAAAAAAACGACTAAAAACACCATAGGAATTACTTGTCATACTGTGATCAAGGTGCTAAAACAATAGCCAATCTAATTTTTTGATGGTCCTGGTCATAATATTCTACTATAAAAATTGATCGTTTCTTTTTTGCAAAAAACAGATATTTTCTAGTTAAAAAATGGCGTGTAAAGGTTAAGGTGCAAAAAACATAATTTACCAGAAGATTTACCTGGTTGAAAAACAGTTTGTTTTTCATTTCTACGATCCTTTACGTGCAAGTTTTTGTTTTTATAGTTTGCAATCATATAACTTAAAAAAATACATATTATACAAAAAAAAAGTTGTTTTTTGCTACCTCGTATATTAAAGTAAATATCATTTACAAATATCCTTGTTTTGAATACAAAAGCAGGTGGGCTACTTTTCATCAGTAATGTTATAAAAACAAAACTAATGCATAAAATTTAAAGTGTACCTTCTTGACTTCTATTTACATAAGGAGGGTCTAAACAAAAAACAAGGTGTACATAAACTAGTTTATGAATTTTAGAACCTATGAAATGAGCGCTAGTTATACAACTTTGTTTATTATAAATATATCCATTACTTTATGTGTCTAAAAAAATGATCAGAAAAATGTGAAAGAAACAAAACTGCAGTGATTTTATCTGTACGAGTTCTGCAAAGTAACATTTTTTAGCAGAAATATTGATATTAAACTTTAAACAACGGCATAAAAAATATTTGCGAATATTTTACATGAAATTTATGTTTCAAAAGATAAAAAGATCTTGGTAATATGTTCTAGAAACAATTTATAAATGTTTACAAATGACTAGGAACAGTGGTCACAGCGTTTATGAGTGCCAGGAGTTATGTTGTATGTATTATTTAGTAAATAAATACTTACTGTTTATAGATATTGCGCATATCTCGCCAATATTGCTTCGCAAAACAAACAAAAGTGCACAATAGTTGTATATCCGTAGTATTTGTAGACTTACGTAACCCTTTCTCGTTGTTAAAAATGCAAAGTCTGTAGGATTTTACAAAAGCGGTAATTTTTTTGTATGGTAACAAAAAGTGTGCTGGAATATGGTTGCAAGATTATATTACATACATTATGCAGATTGTTTTTTGCATTAAAGCGCGTTTTTAGCCATTCTGCTGTATTTTTTTATTCTGCGATTATTTAAAGTTTCATAGGTGCGGTGCATATAGCGTAGCCAGGTAGGGTGGTTGTTTTGTAGTTTTATTTCTAACTGTAACATCTTTTTTAATTTACTATAGGGGTTTTTGCATTCAAATAATTTTTTCTACAAAAATTTTACGGTATAATACTTATGTGAAGTTTTTCCAAAAAACAATTCTAATGTTTACAACGTATAAAAATAGGTTTGTGGTCACTTTTTGCAAACACGTACTCCGTTGGGCCCTTAAATGTCAGCTTTAGATCTGCTTGGCTGTCTGTCAGTTAAGAAAATGTTTTATAAACCACATAAGAACATAAATCATCTTTGAAACGTAAACGAATAGATACGTCCGTGACAACTACAATAAATGAGATCAGCATCGTAATAAAAACAAGGAGAGTTATACCGTGTGCTTTTAAAACAAATACACAAAAAACTGCAGAGTTTTAAAAAAATATGCAAATTTGCTATTGTATATACAGCATTTTGGTTACAATGCTTTTTTGTTTTTCCATACTTTTTTTTGTTAAAAATAAGTTGAATCCATTTACCGGAAGTGCAAATTAAAAAAAAAAAACAAAAATCTCGATTGTGTTTAATTGATGATATTTCTGTTGTATAAATACGACATTTGTATATCTTTTTTGCAAATTCTTGTATATTAAAGTATTTAGTTGCATTGCTGTTAAAATTGTTAGTAATCAAAAAAAAGATTTACATAAGATCATATCACCATGAGAGTTATTATTTTTGAAACATAATCAACGGACCTGAATTAAAAAAACCGAAGTTGGTGTAATGATATATAGTGATAAAAAATAATAAAAGCGATCTAAGTAATACAGATCAAAAACCTTATTTATGAGGGGTCAATAAATGCCAAAAATGTTAAAAAAATAAAAATCCCTTAAGACTTTGCAAATCACTGGATTTATTAACACGTATAGTTAGCAATAAGAAAGTTTAAAACAGATTTATAGAGGCAAACTACGTTTTTCGCAGTGCTAGTTCTGGTTAGCATTTTTTTTTTTTTGTATTTTGGTCAACACTCTACAAAACGAAAATCGTTTTTGCTGCGCTATATAACAGCATAGATTGCAATTACATATACAAAAATCATGAATACTACTTATAAAGCTAAAAATATAATTTCACTCAATATTTGGATAATTTTTTTATAATTTTTCATAGTTAAAAACATGTCAATTTAGAGTTTTTATAGATTATTTTTGCGCAGTGAAAAATTACAGTTTAACAATTGTACCAAAAGCAATTTACATTTTGTAAACATCGTATTAACACAATATATCATTTTTGCAAGTATTTTCGTCATAAATATAAAAAACGCCCAAATAACCAAATAGGTATTTGAAATAGGATTTTTTTGGCTGATTTATAATACAAAATCTATTGCTGAAGTAGTGCTTTTGTAACATTTTTTATTTTCTAAGCAAATGGTACTAAACTTAGTTACTTCACACTATAAACAAGTGATTATATCTTATCTGATGCAATTGATGCTGAAAAGCTAGCATTCTTGTTCGTAACCAAGAGCCGTCCTTTTACTATAGAATGTATTTCTGGGTAACTTAATAAAACACATAACAGTGTCATGTAAAAGATATTGCCGACTTTAAATAGCGGCTTTTATCTGCGCCTTTACTACTGGTGCACGCACAACAAAGGTCAACTTACGGCTGTAAATTAGTCCCCATGGGTCTTTGTCTAAAAATTATTTAATAACTATTAATAAAAACTAAATTATGCTTAGCAAGGTCATTTAATATTATGGCGACACCTATAGTGGACATAGGGTTTTATATCGTTTAGTGGCCAAACACAAGGAGGTGCGAGGGGGTAAAAAAGCAACCTTTTGACGTATAGTATGCTAAGGAATTTTTTGCGGGGGCTTTTTGATGCGTAAACCCAACCGGAATATATTTTGTTTGAAAAAGTGTATCTTATAAATTTTTTTACCTTGTAATAAAAATATATAAATATTTTTTGTGTCGTTTAAGCTCAGAAATTTGTTTTAAAACCTCCGCAAAATAAATCCTGTTTACGTCCCTGACACCGTGTCCTAAATTAAAGGTCTAACATATGTTATATTGTGTATTAATATGTGCTGTGAAATTTGAATTTCACAGAGCCAATAGACTTAAGCTAGTACTATGACGTAACTGTAAAAAGACTGCAATTGCACATGCGGTACGTTATTTTTAAGTAAAACGTACATAATTTGCTATTTTTTTTTACACACGATCCCAAAGCATAAGTTTTATTGTTTTTAAAGCCTTTTTTACACAGGTTTACAATTAACAAAAACTATAATAAAAGTGTAAAATAATAATTTGTATTAAAAAAACGTAAAAGTCGATATTTCTAGTTTTCCATATAAAGGTTTTGTTACAAAAACGACAAATTAAGGGTTTTAACAGATTTTTAAAAACTATTGCAGCTGTTTTGTTACACTAAGGTGTAATTTCTATCTATTGTAACGTTGGTTACATTAAAAGCACACATAAAAGGTTTTATGCGCGTGTTATATTTATTTATTTTGCATAAAATCGTACAACAAAGCTTAAATAAGCGTAAAAAAATGTTAATAAGCAAATAAAAGATTTTGGTACTGGAATATAATATTTATACGACAGAGTAACGTAGAAACAGAGCTTTATTGACTTGTTTTTTGTTTGTTTATACAAAGTAACGAATATGCTATTCCATGGTAATATATGCGTTTTGGAGCATTCTATGTGATTAAATAACACTTTTAATAATCCCGAAAAAGTAAAAACATAGTTTCTTAAATATTTTTAAAATGGTTTTATAGTAGTATCACCATGTAAGTAGTATTTGTATTGAACTGCAGCGACAAAAATTACATTGCTACAGTCAAACATGTCAATATTGTTAATAAAATCATCTTTTATTTATTTTGACACATAATATTTGCGAAAAAAATAACATATAATAAAATAAAAGACGAATAAAAAATAAAAAAGAATTTATACTGTAGAAGCCGTTAGTAAAAATAATTGCATATAAAATAATTATAACAAGCTTATTACTGATGGAATTAAATGTTTTTCTTTACGGTAAAAAATAAAATTGCTCTCTTTAATTATGAGAAAATTTTGTAGTTCGTTAAAACAAAGTAAAAGAATACATGAATATGGCACGGACAAAAGGTGATTAGATATCGCGCCTTTGTTACGAGTATAGTTCTGCACAAAAAAAAAAAAAAAAACCTTTAAATAATTTACAAAAATTTGTCAACAACTTTGGCGTACAAAAAGTTTCCTTTTTACGTCTACTTACGCAAAAAAAAAAATAAACAATATGGGGTACATACTCAAAATATTGCACACATTGTGTCTTGAACATTGAAAATATTATTTTTGTACAAACGTGTAACGTTTACTACATGAAATACATCCTTCTCAGCACTTTGACATATTCAAAATTCAGCAGATAACCACCATTTATTTGTTTTTTTTACCTGCTGAAACATGCGCAAAAACACGACCAAAACTGCATGGTTTTAAGCTTATTGCCCTACTTTCCTTGCGACTAAACAAGAGAGCGGCTTTAAATCTATACATCGTACTTATAAGGTTTTCGAAGTAAGATGTATGTGTTGTAGGTTTTTGCACCTTAACACCTTGTTCAAAGACAACCAAAAACATTAAACTTGTCTTGTTGCTGCTTTTGTAGGTGTTTTTTGTGTATAAAATACATCCATTTATGTTTCCTTTTGATTCCATTACACTTGCAGCTATTTTACAAACTATTTTGGCCTTGTTAAGATACTTTATATTTTTTGCCAACCTAACAGTAGATGTGTTCGCATAATCGTTATTTTTGCTATAAACTTGCGCTTACTTGCCTCGTTCGGAAAAATTAAAGCCAGGGGTTTAAGACTAATATAATGCAGATCTGCCTCTTTATTTAGTTTTCGCTCAGCCTGTTTTCCTCTTCTTACCGCAGTCATGCAAAATCGTGTACAAAAAAAATCAATACCCGTTTGCTAGAAGCTTATCTTTTTGTCGTTCAGGTGGTAATAATTACCTACATAAACAAATTTGTAAACCATTATGATATATAAGTTTTTGGCAACAATCTGTAATAGGTGGTATTTTTTATTTGTAACTTTTTACGAACTTGCACATTTACAATGTATTATTTCAGTCTGCTTTTTGCATATCGCTTAAGCAAAAGCACGAAAAAAAACATACACGTCGGAATATAAAACGGTACTTCCCTAAAAACCAATTGCTGCTACATACATAGACTTCTACGTCTATCAATTTGTTGTCTTTGACTTGCGTGGTGCTTATTGTCTCACAATTTGCAAAAAACTTACTAGTTGGTCACAGAATATAAGGGTTAATCTGGATGTAGCAGAATCTATTTCTTTTTAGATTTTTTGGTAAAAAAACTATCATATCTGTATTTACTGAAAATGAAACTGTAATTGTAAAAATGTTTTTTATAAGAAGATTTACTTTCTTCTATCATATATCTCTTATACAACTAAAAGGAATCTACCGTAGAAATTGATGTCTTGGACTGTTAAAAACCGGATACGGCTGCATGAGGCAAAGTAGAATATACAATAAATTCTTTAATAATACGATAAGATATTGAATAAGAAAAACAATATAAGTTAAAGATATTATAAAACTTGATTACGACAAATACTGCCTATTCATATTGTTCAAATAATATGACAAGAAAACTATAATTTTGATGCAATCGAACACTACAATTTTTGTTGTTCAAAAGAGAAAAAATACTTAATATTAGGTATATATGATACATGTGACTGATCGTAAATACAGCATTTGCAAAAGCGTAGCAATAAAAAATATAAGCGTGTAATATTCATTTTACAATCTTGAAAAATAAATTCAATAAATAAAAACAATGATTTTAATACGACGTTATGAATACTGAGTAAGTCAAGATATACATTTCATCGTTGATTTTTTATACTGCCATTGTTTTTGCGTTGTTTATTATATGCAAACTTATTTTTAAACTGCTATTTATATTGCTGTTTTGTTTATTAATGCACAAAAAATATCACAAGAAAAGATATACGTACTTAAAAATTAACATTAAGAATTCATAGTTAATTCAAAAACTACGATCTTGATAAATTATTAATTTTTGATTTATAAAAAATCCAGTTAAAATTTAAAGTTGTTTTATGAAAAAATATACTAAAACCGCGTAAATTAATATAGGTAACATTTGTTGTTGCCTTTTAATACAATAAAAGAGTAATAAAGCAGCAAACGGCATCTATTTAAAAAATGCATTTTTTTTGTTAAATACACAAGTAAAGAGTAAATATCCAAAAACTTTGTAAACAAATATTTTTTTTTTGTTTTAATGTGTATTGAAGGGTTGCAGCGTAACACAAATGCTTAAAGATAACAAAATCTGGCAATAAGGCATGAAAAAAGTATGTGTACACGTCAGAGCCAACAAAATGATTTTATAGAATTAAGTTTTTTATCATAAATAACATGATCAGTTATGCTGCTGTAATATTCTTCTTCTACTACTGAATTGTTTCTATTTACATTTATATCACATTATACTTATTTTAATATTTTTTGTTTTGCAATAGATGCAACTTGCGTGAAATAAATTGATCAGCATCTGTTGTGTCCTAAGGCTCGTTGTCACGTATACACCAACTTGTGTGGCTTGGAGGCAACCAAAATTGTCCGTGTAGCGTTTGCTTCCATATTAAAAACTGAATTTGTATTGTTTGGACATTTTTTACTATTCGAATTTTATTCCACTATTTATGAAAATTGAAATTGAGCTTAATTTTAATAAATGAATATAAAAATAAAATATGTTTAGGAAAAAAGCTAAGAACTTGTTTAAAGAGTAAACGGCAAAATTCTAATATTTTAAAAGCATATTGTAACACATTTGCTAATTTATTGTGTTATTTTAATGGTTTAATAGTGTCTGTTCACCAACTCGGAAATATGCGTAACGTTAGTTAGTAAAGAGTGCTTTTTTGACATCATATAGCTATATAAGAGTCCAAAAAGACCCTTAGATAACAAAAGTACTTCTACACCAAAATCTTATCTTTTGCTAGCAGTTTTTACTCTACGTAAGCGGACATACCTAATAAGCATATGCAAAAAAAATACTAGACTGATTCTCTTACACATAGAGTAAGCACCATTTTTGGAGAAAACAAATACTGCTAGTCTGCCCATGCTTTGCGCCTTTTGTATATTTTTCTTTTTTACGTATTTTTTATAGCGTGGTAACGCGCCTCGCTCAAGAGATCATTTTTACTTCCCTTGTAAATTTAATAAACGGTTAATATATCGATTATATACATCATGAAAGTATCGCTTTAACTCTTGCCGTAGATAAATTATTACTTTGTATGTTAACACCCGTAAACCGGTTTTTTTTATAGTCATCTCTAGCAGCATGTCAAAATATACTCCAAATTTTTCCTGTTGTAAAAATATTATATTTTCTATTCTCCCTTATATACAACGAACGTTTCTTTTAAATTACCTTATCCAGCTAAATATAAAATTATCTTGTAGACAAAAGTTTTTGTATTTCGTCTTAATGACAGGTTTTTTTGTAAAAAATGATAAGTCGATGTTGTACACTGTCGTAAGATACAAACTCACTTTAACTATCATTTCCTGCTAAACATAAAAAAATGATCAAACTTGAATTCTTCGTGCATTGTGTCTTTGCCGCTGCTATCAATACCACCAGTGGATTTCTAACAGAACCGTAGCGTGATGTTCTTCTGACATCTATTGTATACCGCAGACTTCTGTTATATCGATTGCGATGCAACTTGGCTTATATTTTGCAGTAAAGGCCCTTTTGAATTAAATTGATTGACAATATGGGTATTTTAACAAAACATACACTATTTTTTTACGCAAATTCGTCCGTATGCAACTAAATGTAAAATATTAAAGGCCATCTTATATTATTAGGGGCACGGAAAACAAAACGGCATGACGACACAATATAAATGTACATATAACTGCCACGACTTGATTTGTACCTACGAAAACCTGCTGCAAAGAGATATCGAAGTAAATTTCGTAGAGTACCGCGGTTGTGTTCAATGTCAATAAAGATACTTATGTTGGTTGTGCACGGTGCAAACCCTATGAAATCAACATGTAATAAAAAACCCCACTGCAGGTTTTATTTTTGTGCCTTACAATTTGAAATATAAAATGGTGTCGTTTTTATAGCACAAAAAAGATTTTGGGGAAGTGGAGTATATTTTGATACAATTTTATTACTTAAAATCATAGTATTTTACATTTTTCTAGACAGAATTAATTTACGTTTGTCATTATACTTACAATAAGGCAAGTATAAACCGACTTTTTTACATAAAATACGAAAGAACTACAATATGTGCCTTGTAACCTATCAATGTGGTTTCTAATAACGCTGCATAGTACCCAACAGATTTAAAAGTAATAAATGTATTTTTTTTTGTTTTGTGTAGCGTTTCGTATTAATATAGTGCATGATTTAACCCTTAGTAAACTATTGAGAGAAAAACACTTAACACTAACCATCAAAAATCGCAAGGTGTATCACCGGTAAATTACCGGGTAAATACTCGCACTTACTTAACACGCACCATACAGCAGTTTCCTACATTTTGTTTTAATGCTGCTGTAAATCAAAGGCTTTGCCGTAACAAAATCCATGGTACATTTTTTGTTTGGTTTTTTGTTTTGTTTTGATAAAGATGTCTGGTTTTTCATGACCTTGTAGACTATACAGTGACAAATTTAAATGTAAAATAGACATTAGTTTCTAATTTGGTTAAAGCATTTACCTAAAGTCTGGACAAATATTTTACTTGTATCAATTGATTGGATACATTAATAAGACCTTCTATTTTACAAAAAACCACTATGATTTAACATTGGCCTTGTTATAAAAGCGTCACATTTTTTTTTAGAAGTTATATTAGAAAATGAATATTTATGGCATTATCTATTTCTACATTCAGAAATACTTGCTTTTTATACAAGAAAAAAATATTGTGTATTTAATATAAAAAATGCGTCCCATAACATACTTTTTACTTGTTTACAACTTGACAGTAATACCAAAAAACATAACAGAAAACACAAATATTTTTTTTATTTTTTTCAGTTAGAATACAGTGTTTAAAATGCCGTTTTTTATATAAAAAAAGAAAAAAATATTGTAATTTTATTAACTTTTTGTCAAAGTTGCTATGAAGTCATGCTGCAGTATTTATTTGCAAAACAAATCATAGTTAACATTTTGCCTTACTACTTAGGGATAAGATGGAAAAGTACGCTTGGTAAGCTACTACCCCGTTTATTTGTTTAATCTGTAACCGCCAAAAGTATATGATATACTTACAAGTTACTTTTTACCCTATTTATACACATAAAAAGAGCGGAATATGGCAAGATGGCATTTTTGGCATTTTTCAAGCACCTTGAACTCTTTCTAGAGCATTTTGTTTTTATGCGATATTTGTAAGGACAAAACCATACATAAAACTTTAAAGTTTTTTTTTTTTGTTTTTTCTGTACTTTAAAAGGCTAAAAAATCTAGCTCGGAACTTGGAAACTCGCACTTCGCCGAGTTCGAGCTTTCTCGCAATCCCGAGCGTGCCAAAATACTAAAAAAATCAGTCGACGACTGAGTTTCGACCCAGCTCGACTGAAAACCCATATACAAACCCGATGACTTTTTGAAGTTATAAATTTTGACATAAATAAATTAAATCCGAGCCGTAATGACAACGCGCAAAATTCATAAGTCATATGTATTGGTAAAACCTTTATTAATATAATCCAATGTAATTCTTTACCTAAAATATTATTTTTTGGAGTTTTTACGTTAAGAAGATATATATTATGTATAGTTGGCTATAAAATGAATAAAATCGATTAATAACATCAATGAAAAAATGTTTTTTCGTAACCTTATTACTATTGCATGCTGTTTTATGTTTCTGCATTTGCGATTAGGTTTGCCACCACATTCCATGGCTATCCAAAAAATTCACCGGGGGGTGATTTTGACAATTTGAAAGTTTATTTTAATCCTATTTTTTTGGTAATTGAAATTTATCACCATACGATTTTACACATAACTATTCTTTTGTTCGTGCACTTACGACTTTTTTTTGACCAGGTTTTTATAATATTGCCTATATTCGGTGTTTCTTTTTTTTTTATCGCAACTCATAACATAAAATCTTACAAAAATTATAAGTCGTATTTATATGGGACGAAATTTAGGAAATACTAAGCAATAACCATGTTATTTCAAGTTTCCTATAGAAAATGCCGTAAACACGACATAAAAACACTAGTGCTAATACAGGTTTTTTCTAAAAATAAAAATATTTTAATTATATTTAGGCATAGTATTTACTTATATTTTTAGCATAACTCTTTTATGCGTATACTTTTTTATAGTTATTAGACTCTTGGAGTCACGAAAAAAATATAAAATTGTCAATTTAAATATTTTTGTCAATTTTAATGGAGTTTTATGCTATAAAAATTACCAAAAACGGTCATTTTTTGTTTCTGTCATGGTCATTATATACATGAACAGTTTTTGCATGGGCTTTTGAAAAATTAAGAGCATAGAATTCTTGTAATCACACTATTGAAAAACGTTTTCGTGGCAAATTATCTTGAGGAAAAACGAATAAAAGGTTTTTTTTACATAAAATACTATATCTTAATTTACCATTTAATTTTTAATGTAAAACAAACATATAAGTTTAAACTGGTATATGACGCAAAAAGCTAAGATTTATAATTTTTCTTACTATTATTAAATTTTTCTATATTATATTTTTATAAAAAGGCTGTTCAAAATGTAGAAAAGTGTTTGCTATATTTAAAACTAAAACACAACTAAAAACAATAATTATTGATTATAGTAACATTTTTTATCACAATAGTATTAAAAGAAAATAAAATAAAGTATTTTTTACAATAAATATTTTTTTGGCCCACAATATAATAAAAACACCCGTGTTAAAATTCAATAAAAAAGATGAGAATAAAGATGAAAAAAAAGTCTCGCTATATTGTTTTATGAATTACAAGACATTAATGCAACAACTTGCATCAAACTGTCTTGCTCTAATTCAGGCTTACTTTAAATCGGCTTGAATTTGAGTCGAACTCGACTTGAGCTCGCGGTTTCGTAATCTGTAGGCTCGGCTCACACTTAAAAAGCCAAAACTTGGTTTTTAAAGCCTTTTAAAAAGCCAGTTTAGTTATTTTTGCTTACTAAAAGTACAAACTTGCTCAAGGGCTGTAAAAACAATATCAGACATTGGGTCACGGAGATTAAAAATTAATTAACATTTTAATGTCAGGACGGGTCGTGTCTAACCCATTTTTAGTAATTATAACCATTTGAAAATTATTGACATTGTAAAAAAGATGATTGTTGCATTGCCTTACTATTTTTAATTATAACTTTAGAATTTTATGGGATTTTTGTAGGCCAAAAAAATTCAGTTTTTATACTCTGTAATGTCTTTATGTTTTTGTTTTAAATCTCCATACAACATTAGATATTAAACGTAGAATATACCAGATTTATAAAGGATAAGTCCTTTTAAAAACTTTCTAAAATATGCAAGTTTTCTATATATTTTTTCTTAATAACGACATTAAAATATATTTTCTTTGTATATCTATTTAAAAACTGAATGCTGTTTATATATAGTTTAACTATTTGCGCAAAAAATTAGCACTGTTTTTTTGTGGTATTTTCTGCAGGAAATCGATTCTCTTTAAGGTAAAAGATTGTTTTTTTATAGCCCTTTAATCAATTTCTTTTATGAAAAGAACTAAACACTATTACCTACTAAAAAACGATTATAGGCAATTTAAAACAAATTAATTGCCTTGAAGATCGGTTTCTTAAGAGAAAGTTTTTTTTAACAAAAAATGCATGCCTATTTATGTCTTTCGTACACTTATAATAACACATATAAAACAAGAACATATTCTACAAAAAAGCACAATCAGCGATTGCAAGCGGCAGATAATTTTTAATTATAAGTACGTCGACCAAAGAAATCTTACATGTATAAACAACATGACACCATTCAAGTTTGAAGTACTTGATGATATGTGTAATGTATGGTCGAAGTATATAAATAGCGTCAAATACAAATTTTTAAGCAAAACCTGTCGTTTTTTGCATCATATCTGCCCAACCATGATAAAATCTATTTTGTAAAAATTTTTTATAGATATTTTTTGTTTTTTTAATATTTTATTAGGTGTAAAGTTTAGATATAAATAAAACTTAAAACACAAAAAAAAAACCACGGTATTTATTTAAACTGGTATCCTTTTGACTTCGTACACCGCATAAAAAAACTACCTTTTAACACTTCCTTTCAATTTTGTGACTTTACAGACTACTCCGCACTTTACCATAAAGGCAAACTCTAATCAATGAGTAGAAATAAACATTCGGGGGAACCACCCTCACTCCTACACTTACGTGCTTTATTTACTTTGGCACCGTATGGAGATCTGG
>JAQFYM010001883.1:0-27969 GCA_034694785.1 Agrenia bidenticulata | reverse complement strand
CCCATTGTTACTAGATGGGGCACCTTCATCAATTGTGTAGTATTTGACCATAATAATATCAATGCAATCTTCATTATGTTAGAAAACTGGAAGGTAGCAATTATATAGATATAAAAAATATGGCAGAAAATTCCTTACTACTAACAGAATTATCATTAATATCAAATCAAGATCATATACCAAAGGCTATTACGATGTTAGAGGGAGAAAATAACACTTAATAAACAATTGAAGATATATGAAGATGTCGGGTCGGAATAGAAAATGAGACGTTAAAAAATGATTAAACAGCATAAAAAGTAGGAACCCAGACTTGAACCACTTGTATAAGACTGACAGCAATCCAGATCTGCATGAAATGCTAGTTAACTTGAACATTACTAATGCTCTTGTGAAAGATCGTTTAGTTATGTAAAAACATTAATGGCAGATAATAGAAGAAGCCTTAAATCAGGAACGTAATTAATTACATGTTTATTAAAGTATATAAATAGCATTCCAATGATTTTTTCTGTATTTATTAATTCTGTCAATAACCCCTGCCAATTTTTATACTCCTTCTTATATTACCGTCATCGCACATTACATTTGCTTTGTAAAATATATTTTTCTTATAACTTCGTTGAGATTTTTTTTTATGTAAGCCTTTTGGAGTCAATACAAATGTGTTGATATATTTGATATTATTGATATTTACTTTACCAAACACACATTTCCCGAATAATCTCATATAAGTTGCCACAGATGGTGCTCCTGCAATAATAGGCAAAAAAACGGAGCAATGGCGGGTATATAAGCATAAAACTCATTTGGAATTTTTACGCATTGTTGTTTGCACAGGAAAACTTTATCGTCTAAAATGTCTGACTGATAAATATCAAATTGCATTTCCTAATATTTTAGGCATGCATAAATGCTGTAAAAGGTTAACACATAGATAAATTCTGTTTAATTTTATCGTTCATAGCCTCGATGAAAATCCTAGGCTAAAAATTGCATACTACACAGAAGTGTGATGGCTGTTTTGAGGTCACCTTATTGACAGATTCGTATAAAAGCCTGCAAAATTTTAACAGTTTTTTAATTTAGAAGGCATTTATAAAAATAAAAAACCTCTATTTAACACAGAGGTATCTCTTCAAAACCCCTATTTTTTTTATTTTCGTATTGCGTCTATTTAGAAAATAAAACAAAGTAGAAAGCAATGAGTTAAAAAGAAAGAACGGAAAATACATATGTAACAAGGATAAACAAAAAAAAAAATATAAATCCGCATATTCGACACCCTCTTGTATCATAGATAAATACTACCGCGTATAGAATACTATATAAATCAATATTAGATTTAGGATTTATAATATCAAGCAAATAATATTGAAGTTGTTCATTATTTAAGTGTGGTACAAAAAGGGCATTTAAAACATCCAATCTTTGCCGTGCTTTTTTTGTTTGCGTAAATTATATTTATAAGTATTAGTTATATCTTAGTAATACACAGAACGATTAAATTTTGTGTCAACCAGGTGCGTCCAACATTGTAGGTAATATACGGTGTGCTAACAATACTTCTTTAAACATTGCGAACGCTCTATTGTTCTAACCCTTGCTTTTTTTTTTATAATAACAGCTAGTGCAGTAGGTAAAATGTTTTTTTCTTTAATTATAACTTTATATATGAATAATAAATTTCTTTTGAGATTTATTAAAAATTATTGAGTGTATTTGACAGTCTCGCATGGATCGTTCATAAGCAACATCGACTTAGAAATGAAATTGGCGAGTTTTAAACGGCTGTTCTGCCACAGTGGTATATTTCTGTTATATTTGCTACATAAATTACCAATGGCTTTTTTAGCCATTTAATGATATCGTTGTTTTTGTCAGGGAGAATTTTTATATGATTTAAGAAGGTGTCTATTAAAAGGATCTATATTATATAGCGTTCCCGTGTCGTGTATGTATAATATTTTTTTCTTTTAAACTCTTAGCTTTCTACTTTGTTTTGTGATCTAAAATGAGGGCAATAAATAAATTATACAAAATGCCAGAAGTATTAAAAAAATTATTGTGTAAAATAGGTGTATTAAAGAAATACCCCTCGAAAGAAATTAGAATATGTGCAGAAATTAAATGTAAAACTTTGGTTTACAAAAATATATTTCCTTAATGATTTGTACCTGATATTTAAAAAACTGAATTAAGAGATGCAAGTTGTAGATAAAGACTATAATTATTATGCAAATAAATATGCATGGACAAGGAAAAGAAATGGCGTGGAAAAAATGTATAGAAGAAAAAAATGATTTCACAATGTTTACGCAACTTTATTCATACAATTTAAAATTATCTAAATACCAAATCTGCCTGTAGATTATTTGAAAATTTTGCCAAAAATGTCTTACCTGACATATTTCTATATTTTAAAACACTTAAAGAGAGCTTTTTTACGGTTTAAGTATAATACTTATCAACATATAAGTTAGGTTGATAATTCATTTAATTGTAGTAGTGCAAATAGTTTTTTACCTAGATATAATTATGAAAGAATAGCTTGGCGGCATAAAATATATTTCATCTGTTACGAAAAAATTTTATGAAAGTTCAATAAGCGATTTCTAAATTAAAATGACTGTCAAGTTTCCAGAAATTTTGAAAAAGACTTTTAAAGTGATAGTTAGAGTTGACACAACTTACCACTGGGAATCCGGATTCTCGTCAGTGGGTGATTTAAAGCCAAAAAAACAGATTAACTTGTTTAAACGATATATGGCGCGTAAAAAGAGTAATGGTAAAAGTAAAAATAAAATAAATTGATTACTCAACTCTTAAAAGGCGATATAATAGTTTAGTTTACAATCTAGTATATAAAAGTATTGGTGTTTTATTTTTAAGTGCATAACATTGCTTACTACTATTTGTTTACTATATTATATGAAATTTTTAAATCCCCCTGAATTTTATCATTGTATATTAACAATAGATGTTTAAAAGAGCACATATCTTGTAGGTAAATATCAAATCAGATTTCTCCTATATTAATAAGTTTCTGTTAAATCTTATTATATGATTTCTAGGGGCAACCATAAATGCATTTTTTTGTTGCATTTTTTTGCACTTATGCACAAAAAAATTGCAAAAAATTGCAATAATAAAAAAAACTAACTTACATATATAATAACATTTTTCATAGCATTATTACTCTTTTTCACCTTCATCTTCTGCTTTTGTATGAGTAAAATATAAACTAAAGTATTTAAATATGAGAGACGTGCAAAGTTGCGATTTTTGGCCAGAAGCTTGTGCAACATTGAAAAACGTGTTCAACCGAAACAGATGTAGGTAGACACTTGATTTAATAACCATGAAGTGCTAGGGAAATAATGCGTTCATTGCAGTCATTAAGTTTAGAAATATCATTTTTGTTTATTCTATTTTAAAATATCCTTTTCTTCAACACAGTCATTCCTGAATGAGAAATTGCGTATAGCCTGTATGTTAGACTTCATGTTGTAAGCAGAATGCTTAAGAGCATCTATACCCTCAATAAAACCTATAAATTTAGTCTTTATTAAACACAAAGAATTATATAATGATGGGGTACGTGAAGACATTTTTGCATACTATACTACTTTGCCGTCATCTTCTTGTGCCAATCACCATTTCAATTACTTAGGGCAGGTTTCACGCATACCATATTGCGTTTCTAGCCAGCTTAACCATCTTGTAATAACAGCAGATGGGGGTCTTCCCTTTCTATTTAATGGCATCTGTTTGTTTGCTTTATACAGTGGCTGACCGCACTAAAGTATTTAAAAAATAGATGTCGGAAAAGATACCTTTTAACTTCATTGCGCAATTGTGCAATATGTGGGCCATGCATGTTATATTGCTATATGTTCTTTTATCTTACTTCATTTACAACTGTGACTATTTTTGCTTGCGGCGTCTGAAATTATTAGTATTATATATTGTTTAATCGCGTTCTCGTATTTTCCTAATGAATCTTTGCATGCAACTACCATTTTATCTGCATTGATATTCCCTTCCTTATGTTTACAAGCTGATGGTGTTATATTTTGTGAGGTGGTTTACTTGCCACAAGGAATAACACGATTTTATCTCTCTTGACTTCTGCCCCATCTATTATTAGAAATACCTTTTCATTTTTAAAAAAATATTTGTTTGCAATAAACAACTCATTTGCTAAATTATCAACAATTCTGATAACTGATAAAAGTAAATTGGAATGTTGCTTTTAAAGTGGCAAACAACTGCAGTATCTTTTCATTTTTCAACTTGTCAAGCGGGACATCTGCATCCACGAAAGCTTTACAAATATCTTTGAAATTTTAGCATTTTTGTTCCTCTAAAAAATCTTGCTCTTTTATGGGCTTCGTTCTTGCTTGCACAATATTTAGACCTTGTGTTTTTTTGTCTTTTCAAGTGCTATCCACTGATGATCTTCGACTCATATGAACATCAATTGAACATAGATTACAATAGAGGGTATTATTTGGTCCTATAATAAATTCATTTGGATGTTTTTTTGTGTAAATAAGAACCTTTTTTTATCAGTTAATTTAAATTTCATAAGAAGGGATAAAAATAAATGCAACTCAAAATTGCAGTTATTATGGAAGAAATTGTCATTTTGAAAAAAAAGTTGCATTTATAGCAAAAAAAATTGCATTTGGACACCCCTTGGTAATACTATTTTTACGTTCATTTTATTTTTTTCACGATAAAATATCTATAAATCTTTTGTATTTGTATTTACACAATATGGGAGTATCGAACTACAACCTCAAAATTTTACTTTCTATACTTAAGTCTGCATACGTTTTGTTTTTTATTAGTCTTAGGTAATTTTGCACATGGTACTCCCAATGATTCAATCTTTAATTATGGATCCTTTTTACACTCCTTTGTTTTTGTTTTGGAGCTCGATAAAAACAATGATATGAAACACTGCTATTAACACTTTAATAACAAATACATAGAAAAAAACACCTTTTTAATTAGACAAACAGCGTCAAGTTTTTAAATGCACTTTATATTGCATTTAGAACTTGAAAAAAAGTGTAATGTAAATATTGTGTCTATATGATTCGTTTATTGACATTGCGTGTAATCTTATGCATTCTAATACATTCATATTATTTTTCGCTGAAAACCTGAAATTTATTGCACACTTTGATACCTTTTTTTACAAAAAATCGATTTTTTTTTATTAGCTTGATTTTTTTTATTAGAATTATATATACAAATAAAAAAATAATGGTGATATATGATTTTATGCGTAAACACAGTGATTTTGTCACGACTTAAGTACAAAAACACCAACGCTAAGACGTTATACCGTTTTTTTTGTTCCATGAATGTAACTAAAAATGTAGATTTTTACAAGCCCCATGCATACCATACTATAGTGCAAAAATGCTATTTTTAAACACACGGATGACGCTTAATACAACAAAAAATCATGATACTTGCGAACATGTACGCATTAACATATATTTATACAAACCGAAAAAACATATGTTATTAGAAACTGAAAAAAAAAATATTAATTGACGAAGTTTAAAAAAAAAGCGAATATATAGCATTGTATGGTTGTAAAATACCGGTTATGATATATAAAAAAGATTACATGCTGGTAAAATATGATCCTGTTTAAAGCATTTTTTATCTAAAAAAAGGTATTAGATTTATGTCAGCTTGAACAAATTTTGACGTCTTCGTTGTACCAATAAAACTTGTTTTAGATTTAAGAAATCTGCTTAGGCATAAAAAACTAATTTTTCAAAATGAAGTAATGATTAAACGCGATTGTTACAATTTTTGTGTATTTGTGTTTAATCGTCACAATAACACGAAAAATATTGTACAGATAATTTAGTTGGTTTTGTAAAAACTCTTTTTTATTAAGATATAAAGTATTCCTTTCTATAATACATTTTTTAGATATTACACGTACTTTAAAGTACATATTTACCCCTAAATTATATTAGAAAGAACCAGTATAGCTATTTTATACATCGCTATACCGCATCACGTTTTAGATTGATTTTTGCATTGTATGTAAATCAAAAATTTTTTTTTAACATATTTTTTATTTGTATATTATAAAAAACCCATATAAATTATAATGCAACAAGGGGCTCTGAGTGTCCTTACCTCGCCTGATAGCGTCTCGTAAAAGCGTATCTGATTATAAATCTCGAAAATCTTTTACATGTCGTTTTAATACCAATTTTTTTATTCAACAAAACAAGCATCAGATTTTTATATACGGCGCGATCAATAACTTACAGATAGTTTATAGTGTTATAAATAAACATTATATAGTGTTTAAATAATTTCTATTTACTATATATGTTTTTTATAGCAAAACTATCATGCTCTTTTAAAAATGCTGGCAAATATTTCTAAAGATCTTATTACGTAGGCTTTCGTATAAAAAGATGTTTTTTAAACAAATGACTTACTAAATTAAAAAAATAAAACGACGGTGATACATAAATTCCATTATAACTTACAGAATATCACAAAAAATATTTTTTTTTGTGATTATATGCTAGGGGGCGGTTTTTTATTTTTACAATAAATAGAGCCAACCTCGTAGCAAATTTAAAGGCCCAGATTGTAGTATTATTTTCTAAATTGTATAAATATACAACTGTAAAATACATTCAGCCCCAAAAGATACTATACATGCATTAGAGCCCAAAACACACTTAAATTTTTTATTTAAAATATTCTTTTTTATCTAGTTGTGCAAAACGCACTGTATCCTACTAGCAAATTTTTAAATATAACACTTGAACCTGTAAAAACATAATAAAAAAGAAATTTTAATTAAAATATACTTACCTTACACTTACATTACCAGTGTAAAGTAAGTGAAAAGCTTTTTTTAGTATACTTAGTATACAACCGCCTAAAAGATATATTTACATATTTAATACTAAATAATAAGCTGTGTTTTTATAAAAGTTAATAAATGAATTAACAACAGAAAAATATAGATAAGTTGTAAGAAATATATTGCTGTGTCTATATACTACAAAGATGCAAAAATATGTAAATGTTGCGCGTATGCAAGTTCTTTTTTTACTTACACTAGTTTACGCGTAAAAATGTAGATTTGTTATACGCGAAAGTACTATTATTTAATTTTTGATTTTTACCTGCACTTTTTACATTGTTAAACGTATGTAAATGCCACAAACACGCATTATACGTATATTATCCACTCCATACGTGTATTTCTAAACTTTAAATATAGGTTTTTGAGTGGCGTGGAGTGTAATTTCACCGAAAACCATTTAGCCTAAAAAAATTTAAATTTAAAAAAGAAAAAATAAGAGATAAATGTTAAAAAGATACGAATTTAAGTCTGGAGTGGAAATTTCTAAACTATTTTTGAACTAATTGTACCACAAAAAGTATAAAAAACATTAACAAACTGCCAAAATCAAACAAAAAAATAAAAACAAAAAATAAAACTAACTAATAATATAGCAAAACAATTTGATCATTCCATTATATGGCCCAAAACCAAAGAAATTACAATTAAAATAGATTGTTTAAGTTCTCTTGTAATTTTTGTTTTTTTTTTGTTTTAAATTTGCAATTTTCTTTATTTTTGTAATATTTTTGTTTGCATTTGGTCCAAAATATCCGTAAAATACGCATTCAATATTCAATTCTGGGTGTTTTGGCATTTATCTTTATTTTTGATGTATATTTTTTTTCCGCGAAATGGCACTGAAACGTTGAGTGAAAATTATCATCAGGCATATATTCTGACATGAATACTTATTTAAGATAAATTAACTTACAAGCTTTGTGCTTTGGAAAGATCTTTTCTATGGACATTGAATAAAAATTTAATAATAATCTGCATCACTAATAATCAGTATTGATATTACGCTCATGTTTTTCAATAGACTTGTCTTCTGTGCTGTTAACAAAAGTAAATACAGTATAAAATTTAAATACGATAAATCACGCCCCACATATATATAAAAATATTACTAAGGTGAGATAGAAACGCAAAATTTACCTATCTTATTATAAATATCTTTTAATATCTTTTGATTTTTAGTGTAAGGATCCGAAAAACAGAATTGGTATTGGACCACATAACTAAATATACTCATATAAAATGATATTATATCAATTTAAGAATGTTTGTAGTGTTCCAGACTAAACAGCGTATAACCACAATAGATCTCTACCCAATATCAAATGGCTATTTGATCTAATCGTAAGTGTTCAAACAGTTTTCGCCTTGTTAGTTTAGATCAAGATTTTTTTAATCCACGCAAAAAAGATGAATAACGACCGCTTTTTACTGGAATGTTAAATTTTTTACCTAGGGCTGCCATTTTATTGTATATTTGCGTTTACTAAACATTACCTATACGGGATATGTCAGGTTTATACGTAAAGTGCGGTTGCTCAGATATAGGGCATGTATAGTAAAGTAAAATATATTCTTGTCGAGTATAACAATGTCATAGAAAGTCAAAAATATTCGGTAAATATAAACAAGGCTAACGCAAAAACACAGGCTTGTGCACAGGTCCTTTTTTGGATGTGGCTAGGAATCGACATTCTTTTTTTTAAAGGCATTTATGATGTGTTCTTTATTAAAGATGTTATTGTTTATATAGCTGATATTTATTAGCTATATCACAATTTATATCTATCATGTGCATTTTATCACATGTCACACGTCAAGTGTCATTCACTGGCCAAAAACGATTTTTTTTATAAGTTGTCCGCACAAAGGATATACTACGCTCGCAGCCGCATTTGACAGCATATGGTTAAGGCAGAGGCTTATTACCGATAATTTTAGCGCGAGGGGTCAGAATATTGAGATAATACACTTCTTATTCGTGCATCGTCACTAACACCTTTACACAAGGGGGTCTTAAAAAATACGAAGCTTTTGTATTGTTTTTATAAATTTTACGTAATTTTATTGATTATGCTGTTAATCTACTATAAATCATAAGTGGTTTTTTTATGAAGTTTAAGACCGTTGTGTAGTTATAGAAAGACACCAAGATTGATATATATAGATGAGGTACCTTTTACAACTGTTCATTATGCATAAATTTAGGTACTGCGGGTAAAGCTTTGTTTTTTGTAATTGCCTACACCAAAATAATACTACATCTGTTAGTTATTTGCAATACAAGTCAATTCAATGTCCATATTTCTGTATTAATGTCTAAAATTCAAACGCAAAATAGCTAAATTTAGATAAAATTCAACATATATGCAGACTATATTTTTTTTAGTAAATAATAACATAAATATACAAGTAATATACTAAAAATGGTTAAAAGACGGGCAAACCCTGTATTTCTCAACCACAACGACTAAAGTATCACAAAATAACACCAACATGTATAACAGTATATTAAACCGCAATTAAACAGATTTAGTGCATTTGATTGTTTAGCCTACTGTCATTTAAAAGTAATAGGAGTCATTAGTATTTTGATAGAATTTTTATTTTTATTTTTTTTATGTTATGTTATGTTTTTTTTTAATTTGACTATATGCCCAAATTTTTAACAAACTTGCAGTTTTGAATTTTTATACACCTTAAGTATGCATTTCTACCTTCAAAAATACATTGTTTATTTATACATATTTTCAACAACTTACCAGTTACATAGGCAAAGTTATATTTTACGTACCCAATTAAATATATAAAAACTAATTTATTTAGTCGCGCCGTTGGTAACAAAAACATCACGTATATCCCCTTTAGAAACAATATCATAAAACAGGGATACAAAATTTGTAATACTAGGTTGTAATAACCCGAACGCGAGATCTCGACGAGATACATTTTAGTTACGTAAAATCTACATTTGTGTAGTATTTTTATTAATAGTTGGGACTATTGGGGGATGTTCGTATTTTGACAGTTAATGAGAAAATGATCGATGTAAGTGATATTGATAAATGCAACAAAATTGTCATATGTCAACGTATTGTTTTTAAAAACAAAAGAAATAAATTAAATAGTTAGGTTTGTGAGTTTTTACTATCCAGAATATAGTTTTCGCGGGTTCATCTAAAATTACCAATATATAGAGCAGTTTTATATACTTTTGAGTTTTACAATAAGTTAAATTATGTTAATATTAAATTTGCCCGTTACAATATTTTTTAGAAAAAACAAACGTAGAGCTAAAATTTCATACTTGAGCATTTTAAAATAAATTTTAAATGGTTTGAGTGTGAATATTGACTTTTTCGTACAAAATACCTAACATACTTATCAGGGAAATTATGTACTATGCACTTTGAACGCAATAGAAAATATTTTCTGTTTTTATTAAATACTAGTTTTTGTAACTAGAAAAATATGTCAATTTATATTTGAACTTATAGCTACAAAATATGAACAATACATGCTTATTAAGTTATATGTTTAAATGCAAGTATGTAAGTATTGCATTGTTAAAAAACTACGTCTTGTAGTGTAAATAACAAAAAAACAGACCCGAAATATTTTTAATTTTAATTTAAAATTAAGTAATAGATTTTAAACAAACATAACTTATACTTATTATGCTAACGTTCGTGTATGTAAAGGTAATTTATGGTAACGCAATTCTTTGTTTATTTAGCCTACTCATACTATCATTACATTTTTTTAAAAATGAAAATTTTTAAATTTATTCCTTAGCGCAAACTTTTTTTTATATTATTAACAACTTTCTTTTTACACAAAAACTTTTTTGCAGTATTTATAATGTGCTTTTGTTTGCGTAGGGCTTGTAGGATAATACCATAAAAATCATAAAAAAACCTAGATAATAAGTAGCCTAAAATAAGAGCATAAAAAAAACGTCTATACAGTAGTATAAAACAAACTGATCCATTTTATGTAAAACTACAAAAGTCAACATTTTAATATATTTGTGAACCTTTTAAATGGCTTTTTGTAACTCAATAGACGTGTTAAATATTTCGATAATACATACTTATAAATATTTGCAACATAAAACATATAAAAATGTGTAAATCTGTAAATTTATAGTCAAAAATAGTTTTACTGCAGTTTTTATACAGTTGTGCTCCTTTGCATAGTTTTAAAAATACTTAGTCTAGTACAAAACAGTATTGTAAGATTCAGAGCGCGTTTCTTTTGTGTAACTATAGCGAAAGATGCGCCCGTAAATAAAATCTAGACTTGCTCTATATAGAATATAACTTAAAGTGTCGCACAAAACATGTACCGCGCAGAGGAGTCTTCACTAAAATGCATTTATACTATAGTGAAAAATAAAATGTGTTCCATTTTTATAATATACCATCAATTCACTATGGTAGAAATCCAATATAGTAAGCTGCTATATGTAATTATTCACTAAGGTATATTGACACTCGTTTGATTCACCTTAGTGACGTTTACTTTAGTTGTTCACCATAGTTAATTTTTTCTAACAGTTGGGAAAAAATAAAAACTGTACAAATCACTACAGGAAACCTCTGCTAAAACGAATCACTTATGTGAGTAAAATGACAAGCTGTCTTTAATATACACAAAAATTGAATATCTATAATTTTACAAAAAAAATTAGCTGTCAGTAGAGGTTACAAAACTAAAACTTTGACAAAAAAGACGAATAACGCAAAAAACTAGCAAAAAAATTAGCAAATACCGAATACATATTCGGTTTTCTTTTTTCATATATTCGTTATGCTAAAAATATGCATACACAAGCAAGTCTACCAAAGTAATAAAAAAAGGTTAATTAATTTTTTAAAAATGAAAATCTGCGAATTAAACTGAACAAAAATATAAAAAATAAAAATTTAAAAGGCGTACAGTAGGTTTTTATTATATGAATTGTAAATAAATCGCACACAAAACGTGTTAACTGTACTTAGAAAATTTTAAAAAAAACCCTTGTAGGTAATTTTTTTCTTCAAAAAAAATATCAATTACTAAATACTGTATGTAATATTTTAAATGTTTAAGCTTACTGTAACAGTCTTATATTTTGTTATAAAAGGAAGGATGTCTAGATTTTATGTCATAAAGAAGCAAAAACTCGTAAAAATAGACACAAAAAACTTTTTATTGATGTTTACATATATCATTGCTATAATTTGATGTGTTTATTGATTTTACAATTGACCGTTGAGATGTTGCTTTCATGTTATTTTTTGTTTTGTTTTTTTGTTAAAACTTTTATATTCTTATCATTCGCGGGGTAAAAATATTAAATAAATTTTTTTACAGGTATTGGAATTTATACGTGTATATAGCATTTAAAATAGTACGAACCTATGTAATAATTTGTCAATAATAGCATAACATCCTAAAAACAAGCAATATTTACATTTTAACACGACTGAAACTATAAAATCTTAAAATTAAAAACAAATTGAATATTTTGTCTCAGTTTTTTAGTCTAAAAAAACGATAACGAAAATTGTCAATACTGACCGAATAAACCTTTTTTCCCGAAGTCAATTTATTCGGTTGCAACCCCTAGCTGTCAGTAAAATATTTATACACAAAATTTTGTACAAAATTTAATTAAAGTCCATCCTTTTTCATCTTTAAAAATCGTGTATGTTTAAAAAAATTTAAATTATGTAGAAAAAATATTACGTCGCAAAATAGAAAAAAACAAAAAAAAATTTGAAATTTTACTTGTCCAGTAAGTTTGTGTATATATACCTATGTTTTTTATACTAGAGGCGCGTTTACTTTTTTTACTATGGGTAGGTCTTTTACCTATAGGTTTTTAACTTTTTTTACAATTGAAAAAACCCATAGGGTTTTACTTTCAAAGTGCTACGTTGCTACCTTATCGTAAAAAGAAATTCTATGGTAGAGTTTTTTGCAACCATGAAAACATCCTATGGGTCGACCCATAGTATAAAAAAAATGTTATTAACCTATAGGTTTTTTACCCTATAGGGTAGTATAAGTAAACACGTCGAAATTGTTTGCCTATAGGGCTTTCGATAATTACATAAATATAAAATATTAAAAATAAAAAACATAAAAAATTATAACGTAATAATTAAAATTCCCGAAAAAAAAAATGAATGTGACGTAAACCATATCATGCTTTTTATTAAAAAACCCTATAGGGCTATAACCAAGGGATCTAGACTGATTTTTTTTTCTGGGGAGGGGGGGTCATAAAACATTGGGACCTAAACTATACATATTTAACAATATTTGTCAAATATGTTATGTTTCTAGAGGGTTCATGACCCCCCCCCCCCCATTGACCCCCCTGCATAGCAGCCCTGGCTATAACCCCATAGACAAAAAATAGTACAAACGCCCTTACTATTTTGTATTATATAAAAGCCAATTGTGTTATCACAGATCATGAGACACGCCAAATGCATTGTAAACTAATGAATCAGTGATTTTCAAAAGTAAAAAAAAAGGTAAGAAAAAATATTTTAAATGCTTGTTGTAAAAAATGAGTCTGAATAATATAAATACTAAAATTTGAATTTTTATATCAAAATCGCATTAACATTGCAAGCAAAACACAGTTTTGGTCAATTCACACTCATTGGATTGATTAATGTATTAAAAAAGGGTACGAAATAGAAAATTTTTTCCCAAAAAAATTTCCGATGCGAAAAATATAAATACTTTTAAAAAAAAATCCGGGAATCGAGCCCGAAAAAAAAAATATCGAAAATAAAACTAAATCTGTGATTAGATACACACAAAAATAGTAAAAAATTATACTATTAATGTAATCTTTGCCTTTACTAGCTTTTAGTTCTATGGTAAACCTTATGCATGGTTTAAAAGTTTGGTTTTTTTTTTTGTTTTTTGTAGATTCCATGTACGCCTCAATGTTTTAAATTATTTTATAAAAAAATTTGAGGTTATGAATTTCTTTCCCATTCGGTGTTTTTACGTAAAAGTATAAAAATTAATATTTACTTATAAGTTATACGAGTTCTATCTTTTATACTCCTGGGGATCTTAGTTTTACACCTTCCTGCAAAAAAACCCTATACAATGAAACACTAACGGACTTTTGCCACACTATCACAAAGATTTTTGCAGCTGACAATCATATTTATTGCCGATTTCTCGCAAAGTTTTTTTTACGAGGTTTTCTATAATATACATTCTCAAATCACTTACATACCACACCTTTTACACCGAGGTTAAATATTTTTTATGGACAGTCAAATCGCAAGAACTAGAAAAATGGGTATTTTTGCGTATACTTTTGTGAATGTCAACCCGTCTAGTAAAGATGTTTTCATGTTACCGCTTTTTATGGGATAGAGGTGGCAACGTAATGGTCAAGCTTTAAAAGGCAGTAATAAATGTCATCGAGAGACGGTTTTCCAAAAATTTGCAGTGCTTTAACAACAACAAGTCCGGAACCCAGGGTGCTTGCCCAGGAAATGAACCCTCTAGTTAGAAAAAAATCATTAATGTAAAAAATGATTCCAGTAAAAATAATAATTCTTGTAAATATATAGTTGCGACTATATGTGTCTATAAGACTTGGATAGAATTTTACAAAACAGTTTTATATGATTTTAAGCCGAATTATAACATTACGGTATCTTAGTCTATTTTATATAATAAATCCAAAAAAGTCAGATTTTTATTTACTATTTTTTTTATATTAAGCAATACATAAACATGCTATTTTTTATGCTGGAGGCATATTTTTGCATTGCCTTATTATAATGGTAGGAAATGTAAAAATATTATAAAGATGGATCTAATAAATACTATTTAAATATGCTGATATTGCTGTTACATGCACATTTAATGATTTTAAACGTTAAAATTTTTTAACAAACTGTAAAAAAACATTTTGCCTATACCACTCTATCTTCAAAAATAAATGCTATAATAAAAGGGGACTTCAGTATTAATCCCGTTGCCGTATTGGATATAGTCCCCTGTAAAATAATGTCCGCATATAACAGGCGCGAAAAAATAGATGCTTACAATTTTTAAACATACAATGTATTACGCTTATTAAATAAAAAGGAAGAATTATTGTTGTCTCTGACCATTCCGAATTACTTTCTAATATTTAAATGTACTAATTTTGTTTTTTATATCCTGTAAATCGTTGATTTGATATACAAAAGGAAAATAAAAAAAGAACAAAGTTAAAAGTCAAAAGAGAATGGCACAGAACATACTAAAAAGAAAGCAAACTAAGTCGCAAAATTACATATTAAATAAATTTACATAAAAATAAATACTAATATCACTAAAAGCTCTTCTTGAACAAATTAATTCTTACAAAACTACAATAAAGACAATAAAATACAACCCGGTAAATGCGAACCTGTAATAAGCTTGCGAAAGTAAGTTTAAAAAATAAAACAACATCAATACCGTAATCAAAGTAATACACAATAGCAGAAAATAAAAAAAAAGTAAAAAAAAACAAAATAAAGTATAAAAAGTACTTTAAGTTTGTTAATAAAACCCTAAAAGGGTTTTTAAAATTATCAGGAGCATATCCTTTTATATCAAATAAAGCAAAATGTCAGCTAAGGTATGCTTGCAAAAAAAACACATTTAAGACTATCGTTATAAAAAATAAAAACATTTTATGTATTATTTCAACATAAAAAAATTTTTTAGACAATTTTTGCAGTATATCATGTGCAATATTAGGAATGGAGCTGGAACCGGTTTTTTATACCGAGTTTGGCGAGGATAATGCGGCTGAATCTAGTCCACCTTTTGGTAAATGTTTTTTTTATAGTAAAAACCCAGGGTTTTTGAGTCCGGCCGGAGTTTGTGTTATGAAAACTTTATTTATATACGATGAACTCTAGAAACAAGATGCATGCATTTCGACAGCATAGACTTTCACGTTTACAAGTATTTTGTTAAAATTTAATTGTATCCTACGTTTATTTTTTTTAAATGTTTAGCCGTTTCCTTGTTTGTAGTACGTACCTATATTAAGCGAGTAAAAAGGTAGCACTATTAAACCATGTACCTGCTTGTAGCAGATACATATTTAGTGAAGCTGACTTTTTTTGGGGTATTTTAGGTGAGTGACATGGTACATGAACATAGCAGCAAAATTATTATAGGCTGAATATTGTAGTCGAACTTACAAAATGTACATCATTTGGTTTAATTTGTAAGCGGTAAATTCTATATATTATACAAATGATTCCCGCGAAAAAAAACCTCATTATTGTAGCTCAAAATAAGTAAAAACAATCTTTTTCGCATTACTACACCACGAATATTAACCAAATAAAAAAATCACAAACAGATGAATATAGTAAAAGACTTAAGCGCAACCTCTTTTAATTTATAAGTTAGTGTAGAAATATAGCTGTTTCTGTTTACCCACAGTTTTATGCGATTTAATTACAAAACAGCATTTCCACACTCTGCAAAAATACATATTTTGAACAGCTATAGGGTATAACATGACAAAATTACAGAATCAAGGTAATCTGCTACTGACCCGGCGAGTGAAATTTACTTGTATGGACTTTTTATACACTTTTAGACAATAATACTGGTTTTATGTTTTATCATATGTTTAGTGTTCAATTGCTGTAAACTATAGTTTATATGCATTTATAAGCAAAATAAAATAAATTATATTGTAAAAAAAACAAAACAAAACATTAATGAGTATAGAAATATAGTAAAATAGACGTGTATTTACATAAGCTGTACCCATATAAATACAAATGTAAAAAAACTTGTTAAGGTTGTTGTATAAAAGTCAGAAATATCATATAAGTACTGTTTAAAATTTTTTTTTGGTAATTTTTGAGTTGTAGTGTCATAATTACAAAAACGTTGTAGTTGTGACATACGCGATTTTTTTATAAAAAAAATCCAAAAAAAAAAATAGCGTTTTCGTGGGTCACGACATTCTGTTGCAGCACGCGATGCATACATTTGATGCACGAGGGGGTTAAAACATTAGGGATTACGCGTTTTACACGCAAAAAATGGCATTTAAAATAATGTTAACGTAGATGCACAATATAAAAAACGCTCGACGGTGTCGGACTCTTGTTTGTGCATATTCTGTACGTATTACGTCGACTTTAAGCTTACTGCATTTTCTACTCAAGATTTACAAATGTTACAAAATACATGTTACTACGGATCAATGTTTGCAAACATGCAAAAACCGTAGGGAACAGTTTTGATTTCTTTTATTTGCATAAAGCAGATTAATTAAAAAAAAAAAGCGTCAGGTTGTAAAACCTGATACGCATACTTATAAATACATCTCCACTATTAAGCATGGGGTAAAAAAATATTTGTGTATATAGAACTATTTTTTTATTTGAAATAACCGCAGCATCTAAAAGCGGATTGCAACACTAGAAAAATTTCTATGGGTCAAATCAAGCGCTACTTTGCAAGTTCGAAAATTAGTTTAAATATTAGTTTAACATTGAAAATGTATTATACACTACAAAATAAATATTTTTGTTTTGTTCTGACAAAGTTAACACATAAAGAGCCTTAATTAAACTATTGCGTATATAGTAAAACCAAAAAAATCATAAAAAAATGTAAAAAATACCGAAGATTTTTTGCATTCTTATTTTAGCAACTAATAAAAAATTACTTAGTACAAAAATTATAAAAAAACACGTTTTTTGCGTTTTGCGGCTATTCAATGTGGATTCGGTATCCTGCCATGTTTTTCTAACGTTTGAAACATTTGCGTACATTGCAGCCATTATCATAAATGTATTATTCCTAAGATAGCTTTTTTTAAGTATAACTATGGATATTTTGTTTTTCTAGGTCGCCACAATTATTACCTAGGTGTTGCGAATAAAATGATAAATAATTTAACTATGACAAAAACGACGAATTTGGGGATACACTGCTTGATCGTGGAACCTTATATTTATACAGAAAGACCATAGATTGCACCTTGAAAAGGCATTACAAAAAAGTTATAGAATGGCGCTTAC
Source organism: Agrenia bidenticulata (assembly GCA_034694785.1). NCBI lineage: Eukaryota > Metazoa > Arthropoda > Collembola > Entomobryomorpha > Isotomidae > Agrenia > Agrenia bidenticulata. Next base: position 9,978 of record JAQFYM010001883.1, on the reverse strand, counting down.
AAGTAATACTTTTATACACTTTTTTAAGATGGGGTTTTACGAATGAAAAAAAATACTCGGTCAAGAGGATTAAACGCAAACAAATATTAAGCTAAACATAAACTAATAGTCAACCATGTAATTGTCTTGTTTTGTTTATTGTGTAATTTTTCTTATTGAAAATCATTTTAGAGGCACTTTTTTTGTAAAAAAATCCGTTATCGGAAGTGGAATTTATAGGGTTTTAAAACTTTTCTGCCGGAAGTGAAGCATGAAATGCATTTCGAAGTCGGTCCTACTCGCAGCTATGTAAATTTGATTTTTGAATTTGGTTCCGGCTTTCCCTTTGCAATATCATCACGCTCGACATTACAAGCGTCCATTATGTACCAATTTTCTATCTACAAAACAAATTTTGCTAAAATTAATGTAAACTGGGCATATACAGAAGCATTGACATGTAGTTTTTAAATTTGATATAACGATACAAGCCAGATTAGATTATCGATATCAGCCAATAAAAATTGTAGACAAACATTAAAAAGTATGTTTATTCTACCCCTTAAAACAATTTTTTTGCCAGAAGACTTTGATAATATTAGAGGTTTACAGCATTTTGTCTTGTAAACAATCTAATCTGAAATCAAAAAGTATTAAAACCGGTTTATTTACATATATATAAAACTAGTTTGTTTTGAAATACTAAACTGATTTGTTTTCTTTGCAAGACTCGGCATAATATTGCTGTTTAGATATTTTATCCCAATTCATATTCCCTATATGTCCCAAAATTTTCGTGCCTTGTAAACAAAAAAAAGAGATGTTTACAGCAGAATTATTTTATAATCATTCTTTTGAAATAGCGAAAAACTTTTCTGATTCCATTTTGATATGAAGTTTTGCTTTATGTTATATCTGTTTGTTTTTTTATCAATTGCGGCCTATGCAAGTTTTTTTTGTGCATAGTGCAACATAGATACTATTTAGAGTTTTTGTACTTCGCTTTTTTATTCATATTTCTAACTTAAAACATTACGTCCAGATGTGCATTGTCGTCTTTTTTGTTTCCAGGTTAAATTGTTGTTGTCTTGTAGTATATTTTATTATTTAATACTGCAAACATCCTTTGTATATTTTCTTATGCTATGGTGCAGTCTGCATACATGCTGGTCTAAATAAGTATCAAATAAAAGGTTTTTTACCGCTTAGAAGCTAACTTATTGCATCTTATTTAGATATATATGCTATTATGTAGTTGTAATTTATCACCAACATATAATTTATTTTTACTGTTGTTTTTCCAAAGCTTTATATTTGTTGGCTTGTGCCTTTAGTATATTTGTAATTGCTGAAATCCTATAATAAGTACAAAAACTATTTTTTTTTGTATACTAGATTGCAAGGCAGATCCACATGATCAAGCAGATGTGCAGATGTTATTTTTTGTTAAACAATCCAAAAAGGATGGCTTTTTGCGCCTTTTGCTATTCGGCGTTATCAGAAATTTGTGTTGGGGCTATGGTATCATCCCAGTATTTATACTTCATTCAAATATTTCTAAACCTATACTAAGTGTTGATATAACGGTCACATGAGTATTTGTCTCTGGGTGGTAGGCACTAATTGTTTTATATTTAGTTTTAACCTCTTAAGCAAAACTTCTACTACTATAGACAAAATTCTGTATTTTGATCGCTTTAAAGAGTTTTAACTTGTATACCGGCATATAATTTGTAGAAAAAAATATCTGAAATAGTAATTGATATGTTTTCTATTGGAAAAGCTGTCGCGTTTTATTACAGTATGTCGTTCAAAAAAATATGGTAACTTTTCCTTTTTTCGTTTCTTTAATAGTTCTACCAGATCAATACCAATTCTAGCATAAATATCGGTCACGAGAATCAGATAAAGACTACGATTTTTTTATGCAACAGGATCCGAAACTGTCACGTTTTACAACATGAACCATAATTTTTATTTGTTGTAATCATTTTGGGCTAAAAATTGCTTCTTGAGGCATTTTCAACTCTAACTTTTTTACTTAAATGTCGCGACCTTAGATTTATAAATAAGAATATAATGTAGAACTTTATTCATCTTTTGTTAACACTTTCTTTTTACAGGTTTTAGATTTTTAAAAAAGTTTTCCTCTGTCTAAAACAACTTTCTTGCATACTCTTCGAATATTACGACGTTGATCTAAACTTGCAGATCTAGGATATGCTTTTAAAAAAACTTGCTGCAAATTCTTTTGAACTGCGTTCGGTTCATTTTAGTTACATAAAAAACAAAAAAAAAATTAATTTATAAAGGAAAAAATTAACAAATTTTTTTTTTATAGATTTGTTGGTCGGTAAAAGCTAATTACATCTAAAAAATGTGCAAGTGCTTTTATTTACATAATGCTTGTTTTATTATGATGACCGGAAATAACTTAAATAGTTGTAATTTTTGTAAATTTGTTTATAAACTTCTGTTGACCTATGTTTCTATCTATATTCAACTAATAAAGTATTATGTAATTACTTCAAACTTTTTATTTACAGTCAATTATATATTTGAATCAATAAAAAATACATGCATTTGATTTTTAAATTTTTTAGATTGTTGTTTTAGATAACTTTTTTTTTTAAAACGAAATACATACCTTATATTCTAAAGAGTTCAAATATTTTTTTACACTTTACATAAGCAATTCTTTATGTCTAAATCTATACTAGTTTTAGCCACAAAACTCTAGTAAGCTAATTGTTTAACTAGCATTGTTATTGCGAATGGGACTTCGACCGTGATTTTTCTATGTAATAAATTTGCTGGCATGCATCTTAGTAATGTGGCAGCATGGTTTTTTTAGTTTGTTTTTTTCGTTGTCTTTTTCTGGTCTACCATTTTTTAATAATAGTTTTTTGCTTTTTTTTTCTATAGATTGCTTAGCTTTATTTCGATTTTTTACTGTAGAATGCTTTCCATGCCATGGATATACATTTAAACGTTCATGTTTTTTGTTTTATTAAACTTTTTACATTTTACATAAGTTTCAGTATTATTTACGTACGCTTTTTCATGAGAACAGTAAATGGTTGCTATATATGCGCTGTAGTACTAAATTCTATATTAAATGTCGTATAAAACATAATGGTCAATTATTATTGCCTTTTGATTACATTATTGTAGTTCGTAATATTTTTTTAAACATTTTTTGTAAGCTTATTACTACTTTTTCTGTCATGCTGAAATATCCATTGACTTTATTGTGATTTTGCGACAATTCCTTTGTATGAGAAGAGCTTTTAGTATTCATAACTGATTATGATCTGTTTTTTTTTTGTTTTGTATATATTTTTTTGGATTAGTTTGCTTGTTTTTTGTCATGTAATTTGCTTTTATCGTCTAATGTTATCTATATTTTCGTTCTCCAAGTGTTCATCAAATCAATGATTCACAAGAAATTGAAAGTTTAATTAATTTTGCTTTAAAAGTAATTTACTTATTCAGAGTAATCAGTAATTCATGCTTTTCCTTAATAAGCGTTAAAATATAAAATTTGTTATATGTAAAGCAATTTTTTTTTCACGCCTGGTTTATGCGGACTTTATTTCAAGAGGTATCGTTATTGTAAACACCCTTTAGAAGACTTGGAGTGTACACAAGTCATTAATACAGGGTTCATTTGCGGGCGGTAGCATTAATATATCTTATAAACATATATATGTTTTTCTACTGTGTAACAAAGATAAACTTATTTTTCGACGTGCATACAATAGGGGTCTTTTTTTAGGGTATTCCAAATGCAATATTCTTTGCGCAAAAAACTTTATAGATTCAATATACTTTAGTAAATGTACAGATTCAAATATCATTTTACCAAATGATTATAATTGGTATGCGACAAATACAATATTATGGCACATCCGGCGGCAATACGTCGTATTCTGTATTGGGATCTATACCATTAAAGGTCCGAAAATACTAAAAATCATGTATTTTTGATTTTTAAAATTTACAAAATAGAAAATAGTAAAATATTACGATCAAACAAGCAAACATCTCAACACGTGGGTATATCAGTTAACATTTTCTAAATATTTATGTTCGTGGTTTTTCAAACCATAGATTCTGTAATACTGGACCCCAAAGGATAGCATATAGCCAATTCCAATAACGATAGAACTGTTTATTGCAAATATATGCTAAAAGAGCATGTAAATAGGGTTGAATATACTTGTGCATATACATATGTTTCGTTGCAAAATGCATAAGACTATTTAACATCTCTATTAGGGCTTTCGAATACCCAGGTCTAATAAAACCCGGGTTCAAAAAAACGTGAACTTAAAATATCCGTGTTTTATTCTTATACAAAAAAATATTAAATAGGCAGTAAAATGGCACTAAACGTACAATAGTAATCTTTTCGGGTGACTGAGATATATATAACATTTATCTTTGACATTGACAGTATTATAAAGTAAATTATTACAAAAAAAGTATTAAAAAAGTGTATTGATCTATATTTTGATACTATGTGGTTCGTAAAGCAAACCCACTTTTAGCGTACATTGCAGAAAAGGTGTAAAGTTTTTTTTTTGGTATTAAAAAGTATAGGGGCAAATAAAGTGTATCTTTAGTATTTTTATAACAAAAAAATTCAGTTAAAGTTTTTTTATAAACTAATTTGTTAAATTTATTGGGTTGTCCAACATGTTGTATTTATACAAGATAAACTGGTAGTTTATGTAGAAAAACAATAAAAATACGCCTTTAAGATGTTTTGCATGTTTTCTTTGTATTTTTTTCTGTAATAAATATTTTTAGTGTTTTTAAAATCCTTTTTTATGACTCTTTCTTTAGCTTTTCATTTTTTATATACTTACTATATATGTATATCCATTTACTATACTAAAAGGTCGACAAAATTAAGTATATAAAAAGTAAGTATATATAATATTTTGGATACGGTCCTGTCGGTATTACTTTTTAAGTACACTTAATCATATTCCCCCTATGGAAAAAAAACAGTGGGATAGACCTACAACAGAAAAAATAATATTAGTAATGCACCTAAAGGGCAACAATACATAAATTTGCTATAACAAATGCCAATCCTCGACAAAGACACAAAGAGTGGGATAACATAAGCTCTGAATATGCAATGGTTATGCTGCATAAAATGTTACGCAAAATATGTAAAAAAAGTTACTTTTTTTGTTCTTGAAGCTGACAAATGTAACAGGTCAGGCAAAGGTGCATCTTTATGAACATATTAGACGGGGTTTAAAGCGGGATATCCTAAGAAAGACAGAGAAAATGATTTGACGCCAATTGAAAATGGAGGAGATGCAACCTTGCTACTAGAGTAAAGTCGTAGAAAGCAATTGTGATGATTTAGAAAATGCATGCCGAATAAATCAGAGATTATTGTAAAGAAAGAGAGAAAGCATGTGAAGAACAAAAAGAAAGACAATTAAGATTTACAAGTGATGTTTTGACATTATGGCGGGAGCGGGAAACCAAGAAACACGGTTGAGGAGAACGCTGGAGACAATATACTTGAAATGCTGAAAAAAAGAAAAATATCGGATTGGAAACAAAAGTAGAAAGCATGAATATAAATATTGCAGAGATATATACATTGTAATACCAGAAATAAATAAAAAAGGTTACTGGTTTTTTCTGCTAAATACTAGTATAGCATACGCTTTTTTCTTTTTTCTTTTTTCTTTTTTCTTTTTTATTTTTTTCTTAAATTATCTAAAAATTATTAAAGCTTTAATAAACCCAAAACAACGCAAAAAGATTCATAATATATTTTATTGCCTATTAAACTTATGACATGCGATTTAATATAGAGAAAATGTAGTCTTTTCAACGTATATATTGATGACTTGATACTGTTTTTATTTAATAATTGTTAAAAAGATATATATATTATTATTATTATTTGTATGTTCTTGATATATTAGGGTTTTAAAGAGATATTTAGTTAGTATCAGTGGAATTTATATATTCTATACACATCAAGAAAACAAAAAATGTATTTTTAAAATGAAATGCAAAAGAAAAACGCAAAAAGCAAATACTGTTCTACTGCCAATTAGTATTTATTGTTTAACTAAGGTGTAATTCCTTAATGTTACGTAGACAGATTGCTTTGAAAATTGTGCATCCAACAAATGGAGTTGAGATTATTCAAATTTTGTTAGATTAAATTTATTCACTGGGTGGTTTAGCCTCAGTAATTTGTTATTGAATAATGCGAAAGCATTTTCATATACAAGTCTTTGCTTCCCTATAGAAATAACTACACTGACAGTAATGGAAAAAACATTGTACTTGTTGTAGCAATTATGTTTAAAAATCCACGATATGCACTAACAGCAACTACACAATATGGCTCGGGATTCTTGTCAATTTTATCATTTAATATTTTTGGTGGTTCTGTAAATTTAGCCTTCATTTTATAATCCAGGAACAAAAGATCCACTTCTGTATGTTTTTCTTTGTATCGACAGACACATAAATATAATTGAAAATGTAGCTTTTCTGTTAAAAAAGTCAAAATTCTTATTTAAACAAGTAACCGATTAACTTTTATGTCTAATACCAAACAGGTGTCTTAGGCAATTACTTGTAGTATGAACCCATGTCCTTTACTCGTCAGCTCTGTAGTTGCTGGCACTTTGAATTCATTTTTAGAAACATAAATAATCAATTTTATAACAACATATACAATTTAGTGTAGAGTGGACTACAGTTTACATATCTGTTTCACTTTTTTTGTCTACCAGTGTATATGTATGTGCTTTAGTATATATAAGAAGATTATATGTAAAATTATACGGAATATCATAATGTGTCCTAAAAATACAAACATAATATTAAAACTGTTATTTTGTAAAAAAACGAGTCATTAAACTGAATATCAGACAATTCAACAGTAGGTTCCTTCCATTCTTCTTTGTATTGAAAATTCTCCTCCTTAGAATCGAAAAAACAGTAAATAGAACAAATTATATTCTAAAAGAATAGTCCATTTCAAGGGTAACGATTAAAAAAAAAGCAAAGACATTGCATATATATGAATTACACTCTTTCTGTATTTTGAAGTATATATTGGGGTGTAACCCGACCCGAATTTTTACAAAATTCGGGTTTCGGAGTCATAAATTTGTAATCGGGTCAAGATCGGGTCGGGTGCGATTTTACCGCCATTATTTTAGGTTGCACTAAGATACGGTAAACCTGTTAAATTTTCTTTGTAAAAAAGAATAAAAAAATTAAACAATTTGTGCTAATACGATAAAAATGAATAGTATATGCAAAATAAAATACAAAACGTTTCCAAAGTATGGATTTGTAAAAAAAAAAACATTTTGCTGGTATATACTCTAGTTTTTTATTGCAAAAGTTTCTTTATATCAAAGAAAAATATAGCTTAATGACAGGAAAAAAATAGGTATTTAAAAAAAAAAAACTGAACGTTGACTTTTTTACTGACATATGAGCAAGTTACATATATGAAAATTGTTTTTTATAACCGCGACGATTACAAATAGCAAAAAGACAAATTAATATTTTAAGTTTAACAGAAAGATTATACGAAGTTCTATACGAGTAATACGATAAATATGTAAAACTATTTAATCAAAACAATAGTGCGAAAGTTACATTTCATTAATGCCTTGCCTGATTCGAGTCAAAATATAAAAATTGACGGGTTTTAGGTCAGTGAAATCGGGTTATTTGATCAAAATTTTTTGGTCAGGTCGAAGCGGGGTTCCACCTCAGAGTATAATTAAGTAATTGTTGTATATATGCATACAATGTATGTATATAAAATTAATATATATAAGTATAGCATTCTGGATAGGTCTTTGTGTGCCTAAATCAAAATATCGCAAAAAACTTTTTTATAAAAATTTAAACGTCGGTTTGTAGAAAATTTATGTGAGATACAAAAACATATTTGCTATCCAATAGTGTTTATTGTTTTTTATTTGAAATACAAAAAATTAACATTAATGGAATTTGTTTGTATATACTAGTTATGCAAATAATTTTGAGATAAATTAGTTAGGCTTTAAAAAAAATCTAAATTGTTTTCGTTTTTAAGTTAATATTTTATATATTCGAACAACGCAAGTAAAGCCGGTAAAAAGCCGATATAATTGTTGTATTTATCAAAAGTAGGTCATCAACAAAAAAACAGCGCTGATAAATGCAGGTCATATAAAAAAATTTATTTTTTCTAATTGTCTACTATACAAAATAACCTTTTACAAATACAAGAAAACAAACAATTAACCCCTCCGTGCCAAATAAATTGTTAAAGATTTGTGTAAATTTGCCCTAGTTTATGGAGCGTGCTCGACAATAAAGTTTAGACAGAGCGATTATATTACAATTTAAGCCGTCCTATAACCCTTAATATAATAAAACAAGAACCGAACTTCGATAACAATGCATATTTGAGCACTATAAAAACAGTAGTATGCATAAAATTTTTTTCAAAGATATAAAACGTAATCCAACATAAGATTTTTTTTCTGTAGTTGTATATATGCCAAAACATACAGGTTGGTAATAATTAGAAAATCTAAGAAAAAAAAATTGGATTCCCTTGTCACTTTCTTATTTATTATTAACTTTGAAAAGGTTAATTACAGTAAAATCTCTATCCATGACACTCGTTTTGTGTACCCATAAAAAGTGTAATGGATAGAATTGTACCGCAAAAAGTAAATCCATAGAAAAATATGAAAAGATGCATATTGCGTAATGAATTTAGGAAAAACCGTACACATCTGCATTTGTTTTACATAACTTACTATAACTTTTTTTTGAGACCAATTATCCCGAAAAAAGATAAACAACTCATGGATAAAAGGTGTCATATATAGAGATTTTACCGTATATGCAATTGTGGCGGAAAATGCGCATGCAAATAACAGCTTTTCATTGCCCATTGTTTTTTTGTGGTGTTCTTTTGATGAGGTAGCCACCCTAAAAGCTTTCAAAGTCTACAAGCCAAATCATAAACATAAAAAAAAATCTCGTCATGTTTTTTTTGTGTAAAACTTGAAAGGATTATGTATCTTTTTTTTGGGTACAAAAAAAGATAGGGTTCACAAATAATTGCGCGATGCGTTTTTTTGCTGGCATTTGTAATTTATTATCATTCGCCTCTATCTATATTTTATTTGTATAGACTTTTCAATGTGCTAAGTTTTTTGTGCTTGCCGTAGTAAGAGGCATAGTCATAAGAATTCCAATAAACTGTCATTTTTCGTAATATATACTAGTGAACCAAACTAAACTGCGTTTTTTTTTGTTTTTTGTGCTTGTTATTTTATATGTTTTTTGTGCATCGCAAATTGAAGGAAAGTAGATTTTATGTACCTTTTATTAATTTTGTATGCAAATCAGTATTAACAAATATTCAAATTTTGCAAGTAAACTTGTTTGTAAAGTTATATACTTTTTTTATGCGTATATATTGTGTTGTTTATATAATTTATTAGTTGTTTTATAATTTACATATACAACCTTCTGCTCCCAAATATATATAATACGAGCATTAAAATCGTTTTAGCATATATTTTACTTTTTTATTTGCATCAAAGCCTACAAAACTGACCATAAGTATCTTGCTTTTTCTTTTCAGCCGCTTATATTATTTTTTTTTTGTCTATATAAAAACCCGGGTAGAACCCGGGTAGTATAAACTAGTCAAAAAGGTCTAAAAACTAAATACCTCAGTTTGGAAGCCCTAATCTTCACACGCAGAATTACTACATTAAATACCGAAATCAGCTTTTTATATAATGCTAAATGTGTATTTTTACGAAAATCATCCCATATTGTAATTCACATGCTTTTTGAAAAATTTGTCAGAAAAACAAAACGTGTTTGAACGACTTCTTACCACATCAAACTATATTATGTGCGTATAAACATGATAGGACGCACATTAGAAGGGGCTTTTTTTGCGGGGGGGGG
>JAQFYM010001882.1:0-27976 GCA_034694785.1 Agrenia bidenticulata | reverse complement strand
AATCCCTCCTCAAGTATTCATCTTTTGGTTCCATGAAATCAAAGAAAATTTTATGACTCCTGCGATTGTAAATAGAGCTGCAAAATTTTGATTTATTTTCGTTTGTTATAAAATCTCGGGGGAGGCCTCCCCCGAGAAATTAAAAAATGTTAAAAGTTTGTTATTTGATAAATGGGCCTCGGTACCGCGTAACCTGTCAAGAGCGCAACAGCGCGATACTAAAGTTGTCAAGGAATCTTGGTCCGTGAGTGCCTTGCTCATTCATCTCAATTTATTCAGGTTTCCATAGAACTGAGGATTTTCAATACGTACAAGATCAAGTTGGGTCTTCATGGACTTTTGGACTGGAAACGGGGGCAGTCCATCCGGCCAGCTTGACAGCTTGGAATACAAAATCGAGTGGTTTCCATTTCCGTTTCTAACACCTCGGAGAGTGGATTTGAAGTCGTGGTTGAAATTCTCAAAACCTCTGTGGATCTAGTCTGATCTAGAAGCTTTGTATCGACATATATCTGGGCAATGCGGGTCAAACATTTAAAATATGTATTTGAAATCATACAGAGTGAAGACACTCTTGAAGCTTTGATAATTCCACTAGCAATAGAAGTATTTTCTGTGGCAAAGAAAGAATAGGAATTGGGACTTATAAATTTAAATTATTAATTAAAATATCATTATCATTCAGCAGAAAATCAGATTACCTTTGGAATTTGTAAGAATATGTACGAGATACCAGTGACTTTTTTGCACACGCATTTACCCATTCTTGCTATGAGATAAAAAAAGCTTCCATTGTAAGTATTTTTTTTCAGCATTGCCAAAAACTTAAAAGGATTTTCTAAAGATTATTAAAGCTTAGCATCAGAATTAAGTCAAACATTAAAACGATGCACTCAGCCAGTGTGGTAAATAGTGCTCAACTTCAGAGCATGGATTTTCAAGGTACACCCTGTAAATTCATAGCAGCTTTGATAATAAGCCATAGTGGGCCCTAATTTTGATGCATGCATGAGAAATTGATTTTATTCAAGTAACTACTACTATATTATAATAAACGAATAATTGCCAGAACTTTAGATATCCAAGCTTTTAGAATCACCAAGAAATGGACGAATTACTCTGAAGAAAATTTCAAGCACTTGAGGCTATATGAGGCCACTTGAAAGTCCAGGAACCAAGTTGTTAAAGCCGGGCATGAGCCTGCCTAATTTATTTCACGGATTTATTCCAGATTCGGAGAGGAAATGGCTTTCAACATCCAGAGACCCGGATGATCCTGCCGAATATCGTCTCCTTTGGAGAATTTGAAGCAATGGTGAATAATAATAAAAGCTGCTAACCACATCAAATCTAACGAGCGTCCTTATTCCCAGATAATTGGGGCGGAGAGATGGGAGTGGGAGGGCAATTACGTTTATGAAATTTTTATGAAACTTTACTTATCTCTGTCGATTTCCAATAAAATGAGGAACAAGTCTGAAGGTCATATTGGGGCCAGTAAAAAAATTAGAACTAGCCTTTTTAATTCGATTTTTAAAACCTCCATTGTCTAATATTTTTATCATGTTTTAGTAATTTGACCAGAATTTCGAGTGGGTTTAATTATGTTGGCTTAAGCTTAAATGGGTTTAATCCATTTCTAACACTACGATCCAAATGGATTTACTGGGATTATGGGTTTAAAATGGGTTCAATTCAAATTAGCAAGAAAAACTTGTTTTAAAAAGCCCCAAAAAATAAATTAAACCATATAAAACACATTAAATCCATCACAATGAGGATGGGATTTTTGAAAACCCTGAATTGGACAAAATTGGCTAATTTCCCTTAGACATTATTGACATTGGTCAACTATATATTTTTTTATTATAGTTTGAGATGGTCCAAGGATAAACTATTGTTTTGAGTCAACACTGATGAAACCATGTCCTACGTAATTAGCATTTTTTCATCCCCAATTCAAATACCAGGTTAATCGTTCCGCTGTGTTTTCCAAAAAGTCCAGAGGGTGATTTACTATAGGGCGTGTACATAACTTGCAATCCCATTTCCACGGAATAAATGTCACGTCATGTCAGTCTCGAATGTGTCCATATTGGTAAACTTGTTACTTGTCACGTGCGGCATATAGCCTAGAGGGAGTCCATATTTTCCAACTCGTAATAGCACTGCGGATATCTTTTCTATACGGTACATAGTGTAAGTACTGCAATGAATCGCATTGCGTTTCCAAGCCCCATTAACATGGAGATAATAAAAGGCTGTAGAATATATTTTTGTACACGTTGGATTAGCCAATATTATTTACCTACATTGACAGATCAATTTGCCCCATTTAAAAGCTTTAATTACGATCCACACGAAATATTATTTACCTCGTGTTAATGAACAAATCCTTTAGGGGCTGTTCGTAAATTGAAAGTGAAAGAAAAATCCCGATTTTTTTTCACCCCGCCCCTTCGTAGCGCAAAACTTGGTCGCGGTCTCCACAAGCATTAACATGGAGCGTAACGCGACATTTAGACCCCCTCCCCCATTTCGTAATTTACGAACTGCCTCAAAGGCTCGAGACTCCCAACAACTCTGGATTACCAAGTAGAGCAGAATATCAAAAGGCGTTTAATCATTCTGATAATTCTAAATCAATTATATATCCCCATCCCAGCCCCTACTGACCTCGAGTCGAGTTTCATGGGAAATTAGCGTAACCAAACCCTCGTAATTATATCAAACTCCCGCGTTACGTAATATACAGAACATCTCCAAGGCTCGAGGCTCCCAAAAACCCTCTAGAGTACCAGGTGTAGCAGAATATCAAAAGGCTTTGATAAAGTTAGCTAATTTTAAATCGATTATATACCCCCGTTCCTGCCTCTACTGACCTCGAGTTTGTTGGAAAATTAGCATACACAACTCTCATGTAATTATATAGTGACTGAACAGCTCAAACTGAAAGTCGTCCCTGCTGCACGTGTGTAATCGGTTTGACGAAGCCGTTGAAATAAAAATCTCTATAATATGTCACATGACAATAATCAATACTACGGAGTGCAGTATGAGACAGTGACAATATTGATTCCATATATATTTCTTGTGTTAAATTATATATTTTAAAAGCTGGGTGAATTGGCTCACACATGTCCTGAAAGGTTCTTGACTTGTCCTTCCTTATCGATTTCCCATGATAATCAGAGTCAAGTTCAGTCACTCCGATCTCTCGCAATCTCAAAACGTCTCCTATTTCCAATATCGACCGGAGCACAGAGCTAGGCTCAGTCGATGGGCCACGAAATCTGAGGCTGAAAAGCCAACGATTCTTTTAATACGAACTCCTTATGCCCGAGTACCAAAGGTGTATGTAGCACAGCTTATAGTTTACTTTCAGTTCAGCTACAGTGCTTCTCAGTCTTTCTTAGAGGTTCGGGACTTTTGTTTAGCCAATTGGCTGGTTGAACGGGCCTGAAGGACGAAGGGCCGTAATCACAGCTAGTAGCATTTATTTGACAGGGGCATATGTAGAGGCCTTAAAACTTTGTTGACCTTTACAGATATTAAAATAACTTGTCACATGACAAGTAAAGATATTTTCTTAATCAATTAAAAGGTTCTGAGGTTGTCCAGGCTTAAAAAAATGTAAAATATAACTAGTCTTTACTAAGTTCTCAGAATAGTTATTTGAGTGTGTGGATGTAAATGCGGGTAGTAAATAACATCTTTTATGCAAGTTTAAATTCCTCGAAAAATGTTCAAGTATTTCCCAAAGATTTCCTTTCATCTTTTGTAAAGAAAGAAAATGCTGATAAACCCCGAGGATCAATAAGTTACTCCATATAGATAATAGAGCGACGTACTTAATAACCTGAACCTCTTCCTTCCTATTAAATCTAATCTCAGTCTTGTATCAAAGTTAACCGTAACTGAAGAGACTGAATTATATTTATAACGTCATGATCAGGATTTGATACTTATTTTGTATGAGATATTTAAAACTGCATCCTAGATGTAAAGAAAACAGGGTTGGCCAGATTTAGACTTTCAAATGTGTTTAATATGAAAATTGAAAAGCCTGAAAACTATAAAAAATTCGAAAAACCGCATCAAGGTAGTTTTCGATAATAAATAAATCTCTTAAAACCATTATGACGTCAGTGCCAATTAATGGAATTGTGTCTGTGCCGTAGTTTGTAGCATATTATTTCTTTTTAGATTATATCTGCAAAATTTTCCCATTTTTCATGCATAAAAATAGTGTAAAATTTCATGGGTTTCCTTTTCATTTTTAATATTTTACTTGAAATTTCAATGGCCAACCCTGAGAGAAAATTGAATACAAGTTCAACTGATGAACCTTAACTCTTAAGCTTTATATTTAAAAAAAAAACATAACAAAGCCTAGCGGTGGATGTAGTGATTGACTTTGCCATTTTCTGACAGGATTCAAAACCTCAAAAAGATTCTTAGGTTTTATTTTAATTTCATTATTATGATCTAATCAAAGGGCAGTACGCAGTTAGGTCTTGAAGATGTGCTTTTTTGTACCTAGTTTGGGCTTTGATTCCATTCTTCTCAAATCACAAGATCCCATGACGGGTTAGGTCATCTTCCATTGTGTCCAGTCTCTTCCCTCAACTTTTGCTTTGTTACTCAACTAAAATGAGACTTGATGGGAATATCGAGCTCAAAAATAAAAATAAAAGTTCAATGACTCGTCCATTCATTTTTTCTAATAGATTCAATAACTTTTATAGTATCTAGAATGTGGATTTAAAAAAATTAAGTTCATTTATTATTAATACACTCCTTGTTTATCTAAATTCGACCCCTTAAGAATTAAATCCTTCATTTGTCTGATTGTCCCTTGTCACAAGTGTTGACCCTCTTAATTTTTAACCGCCAAAGAGGACAAGGTTCATCCCAATTTTGAATTCCTAAAACACCTCATAAAATTGGATATAAAAGGGTTATAATTTTACCAATTACTCACGAAAATAGATAATCGTGGGTTGAGTTGGGTAGAAAATAATCTTATCTGTCGTCTGTGATAAAAGCATGTGCAGTAGCGAGTAACAAGTAATGTATAAAAGGTTATCGGTGGTTACCCTCTCACAGAGAGAGGATGACGTATGACGTGAGATAATGATAATAAAGGAGATATGAAATTACTACTTTGTCATTTATTATTTAGCAAGAAGACGCCGGGTGTAAGGACAAAGACCCTGGGCCTACACACTTCAATTCATCAATTACATTTGTTCGCAAAATTAATATTTAACTCATCCGGTTTTAAACCCGTTGTTTAAGAGCTTATATGATTACTGTTGTCTGTCTATGTGTCTGCTCGGCCGCTCTAACTCTCTCACCGGTGTCTCAAAATAGTAGAGACTAATAGTGAAATGATATTGTTTACTTTAAAAACTTTAATAACCATTATGTAAAAGAGTTTGGGGTTCCATGGGCGAAAGCTCAAAAGGAACTATGAGTCATTAAAAAAATTTAAAAAAAAAAAAAAATAGTAGAGTCACCAAAGTAAGAATTAAGTTATGCTAAGAAGTTCCAAGATGACTGACCCAAGGAATTGACCTGCCGACCCTGCATGGCTATAGTGGCTTTTTGGATAAATGCTCCTGCAGCTACCACAAATTGACAAATCATGGATTTAACTATGATTTAATTGTTTTAGGGGTTTTTCTTGTCTGTCTACCTATCTCAGCACCAGTTTCATATTTAAATTTAAATTATAATTATTTTTCAAAGTTATAAACGAACGGGCCTTTCTTCTTAACTTCTTTATTTTGTGTTCTTGAATGTAAACATATGTAGTCAAAAGGGTCTCTTTTAGCCAGATAAGATCATAATTTAAAATGTAATACCTATGTTTCATGATTGTTACGAGTCCTACGTGTTAAGTGGATTTTTTAAGTATTCCTTCGAGACGGAGAACCTCCGTTTTGAGGACGATGTCATAGATTATCACAAGGGTAAATGAGAGCATTAAAAAAATATTGTGTAATTTTGAAACGAGAGGCTAATAACAAGTATAGTGCTAAACTATGGGGAGATCATAATGATGATAATATTATTATTATTATAGTATCTTACATTAAGAATGGGGTAAACTTTTCAAACGCGTAGAGGTAAATTATTAATTAACGAGTTGGTGTGCACAACTGATCTTGACTTTAAATGGGAAATTAAACATTGCATGTGTCCTCTTACTTGTCATTGCTAAAAAAAACTAAACTACCAAGACCAACTGAAAGAGCTACTACATCATATTGTATTTAGTATATCACCGACTGACGTTTTTCAAATATTTATTTCCTAAGACGGTAATGAGATTAGCACATTTTGGGCTTAGCTTGAGTGGAGTGTAGTGAGAGATTTTAAATTCCTTTTAATGATCATGTTTAATGACGAGTGTGTTAATCTTGTAAATAAATACCTAACAAGGTAATAAATATTTTCTATCCTGTCTTTCAGTAGGGACATGTCTACACGAGGTTGTTAGAGTTATTTGGAAATTTGCATGGAAATATTTTGCAGGAAGAGATTTTACATTTTTTTGGCCATATATGAAGCTAATTTTATGAGGATTTAAATTTTTAATTTAAACCAGGGTAAATCTGCTATCTTTATGATTTTGCTATGGACATCTTTTGGCAATACTGTTTATAAATATATTATGGTCTTCCAAGAAGGTCAGAGACAAGGAATTAACATTAGGGCATTCGCAAAACTATTAACTTGCTATGCAAGAAAACGCAAGAAATTGAAGGTGAATGGCTCCTCCGTGTTTCGTAATTGCAGATGAAAAGGTGAGAAAATTTCTAAGACCTTGTTCGAATGAGAGTGCAAACTATGGACCTTAGGTTAAGCACATAGGACTGCAGTTTAAAAAACATAATTTAAAATTTAAACAGTGTTGCAACTGACAAACACTCTAGAACTTTTATGACGATGAGAGATGTCTTTACTATACTCTCTTAACTGCACCGGTACATTCTCAATCATATTCACAAGCCAATAATAATCACTTTATCTCAACCTCCCTAGAGTTTATCTTTCCACTCGCATCAATTATTCAAAAATAGGCCATTCAACAATTTGAAAGGTTAGATTTAAAAATAATTCCAGCAGTCGATAGTCACAGGGTACATGAACTGATGACACGATTTCCAAGTTGAAGAGCTGAGTACTGCTCTTGCCGGTACCCAGCGTTTTCATCAGATTTTTTTAATCAGATAGCAAAATGATCGGAAAAGACAATTCATAAGAGTCCATATGCTCCAACACCAATTTCCTCAAGCCCACTCATAGTGGACACTTCATCAGACAGGACACATAATCAAAAGACATTTGATATATTTTTTTTTGTACAAAAGTCATTTGATTTTGATTTTGTTTTTGAGCTTGTTCACGCAGCCTTCAAGCTCCGAAATTAGGATACCCTTAATTGATTGTGCAACATTTATGCCTATGACATTTATGCCGCGACATTTATGCCTGGCGACAAATATGCCTGGAGACATTAATATCAGCGACATTTATGCCTATAAAAAATCTGAATTAAAAAAAATCTGACACCGAATTTTATAATGTCAATGTGGACAAGTCAAACGTCAAAACATTGCATGAAATATTGACTGCTAAACAGGTGAGCACCTACTCGACGTTGTTCTCTGAGTCCACATTTACATCTGAAGGTAGTAAATTATAACTACAATTCGATTACTATTATATTGTGTAATCAGATTTTTCAATGAAAATATTGTGAAGGATATTTGTCGATTTAAAAAATTTTATAGGCATAAATGTCGCTAGGCATAAATATCGTAGGCATAAATGTCGCAGCATAGATGTCTCAGGCATATATGTCGCTTCACCCTCTTAATTTTGGAGATTTTTGTATCTGCTGAAATGTTCTATCTGATCATTTGAATAATCTGGTAATCTTGAATCTGATGATTTGCACTCTGACTTAGCTGATATGCTGATGCAATGTCAGTCTGATATCGTTGTATCTGATGAAATGTCGCTAAACCGCTCTTGCCATTCCCAATGCCCCTGAAACAGAAGCTCTTCCCAAATTGGATTTAGGAAAAAGGATAAAGGAAAAGTTACGACTCCTCAACATTGAAGACTCAATAGTAATCAAGTCCTTCTGTAAGTCAAGTCAAGGGACATTTTCACCTTGGGATCCAAAGGCCCAGCTTAAATATTTCATGAATCAAAGTAATCGATCCTCCTATCTCCTTTATGAATGATTGACTATAGAAAAAAAGTTTATCCCAACCCCGAAAAATCAAACGTCAAAAGTCACAAGTAGCCAACACTGAAAAACTTCTTTTTTTTAACTAACAGTTTTTATTAAAAATCGATTAATGCCACTTAAAATTATATAAAAAGTGTATTCATTCATAGTCCCAGGATTCTTTTTCAGTATTAAAAAAATAATGCCTCTTCATTGTTTACTTTGCTATTGAGATTAATATCATCCTGTCCTTAAAAAGAGCTTCAGACCCAATTAACATTCAAACCATCATCCCAAAAAATACTTAATGGAGTTGCCTCTACTAACTCATTCAGAGATGTGATCATATTATACGCTATTAATTACAGCGTATGTCCGTCTGTTTCTTTCCCTACTCTCCCATACTTATTGGAAAGATAATAACACTCAATAGCTCTTTTGACTGAGGATGCCAGATTAAAAATATGAGGCAGTCGAAAAAATCTACCCTTGACCTTCAATAGTGGCCCTTCTCAAAGCTACCAAATCAATGGGCATGTATGCTGTAGACGCTTTGCATCTAATAATAATATAGCGAAGCAGCTTATTCGAATGAATAGACTAAGGAGACTGAAATTGTATCTACGAGGCTGTAGAAAATTTGTCCCTTGACCTTCAAAAAGGACCCTTCTCAACAGTACCTCATTAACGGGCTTGTATACGCCTTCCACCTAATTTATTAGCTCTAAAGTTGCATAGGATATCCATATCAATTATGCACTACAGATCCCACCTGTCAATCAATCAAATTTGGGAAAACAGGAGACTTGAAGAGTCGAGAGTCCTTCTGCTAAGTGTTTATAAAGAAACTTATGCTGAAAGGTAAAATGGCAGTGGTAGGATTTTTTTTCAATCAAGATTTATTTAACATTATAATGCGAACATCTCAACGGGTTTGACATTTAGTACACAAGAGTAGATTTATTACTTTCAAATATGAAACATTATTATTGTTACATAGTTATATATTATATTATTATGTAAGTATGAGGATGAGAATATAATAATTATTAACAACTTGATCTCTCTTTCTCTCTAGTACATTTATATATTTTAAATATATATATATATATATAAACACCAGGACTTGACACCTCCACTCGAAAAATTGTAGCGGCTAAAAAATCTAGAAATTGAACAGTTTTTTCAGCAGGCAGGGAGCTATGAGGATGATGATGTGAATTTCTTTTGAAATTCTTTTCCGAAAAGTCGAAATTTTATTTTATTATTTTTTTTTCAAACTGCCTCATCGATTTTTTTTATTTTTAGCTTAAACTCCCAGGTCTTGTCTCAGGCTTATTAAATCTCCACACACACATGCATACGGCCACACAGCTAAAAAATATTGGTTTCACAATGCCCCAAAAAAAGTCTCACTTTTGCCGCATTGCTACAAATACTCTTTTCTCATCCCGGATATAATCTCAAAAGCTCTATAAAACTATAGGTTACTGCTAGTAGTATTTGTGTGATTTAATTAATTTCCATGGGTATTGTTTTAAATAATTTAAATTTATAGTTTTTTTAAATGCATTACAATTTCGGCCCTGCTTTAATCAGTGGCGTACCCTGGAAATTGGAATATGGGTTTCGGTAGCTGTTAGTCAATGTGGTGTGTAGGAGTTTAAAAAAACTATGTTGATTTTTTATTTGAAAAATTATTTCCCATATTTAAAAAATTGCAATTTTTGAAATAGTTGTGTGTGGTGGTGGTGGATTGTTTTTCTTGAGCAAATTCAATCAGTTTTATCTTTTAGATAGGATACAAAAAAATTCTTGATTTTTTAAACACGTCAAGTAGTTTTTGAATCTTGTGATGATGATGGTATTATTTAGGCCCGCTCCCAAATCACCCACTACGACTATATCTAATTTATAATTGCTATTGTATCTCCCTTATCATATAAGTATAGCATAGCTGGAATTGTTTTTAAAATCCTAATTATAATTAAAAAATATCTACCAGCAGCAGAGAAGCCTTAGTTAGCTTGTATGTAAACCGTACACGAGAGTTGTGATGAGGAGCTTGTTTAGTTTTAAATAGGAGATTTTTCAAATAATTCTCAACCCACTCTTTAATATGCTAAATGAATACAATACTTTTTTTGTGTAATCATCACGACGACTGAAAAATAAATCCCTTCTGGTGTGTTTTTTTAAATTCTTGCTCTTCTGGTGGTAATATATATATATATATATATACATATATATCATAGAGAATAGGGAGGTTGCGATACAGTGTGTTTTGTTTTTTGACTGTGACTGTGCAAACCTTGAGATCATTGGAACAGTAACATTCTTAAGGCAAACATCACTGCATCTCAACCTCCCTGTTGTATAGAAAACTACTACACTTGTTCGATTTTCATTTTTTGGGAGAGATTTTTTTATTGAGACTCACAATGTTACTATTTATGGTAATAATGATTTTTTGTAATGATAATTAATTAGTTATTAGTTTTACTCAGGACAAAACGGACAGGTTACGCTACGAATAGATATTGTAGATTAAGACTATAACAAGTTTATAGATAAGTTTTGAATTATTTTTTTTGTATCAACTTTGGATTATTTAATGTCATCATCAAGAAGATATAGCAAAACTATGGACTTAGTCATTGGAAACTGGTTATTCATATAAATGTCTAAACGTTAAAGCTTTTTTGGGAGTCACAGAACAATGGCCAACAATAGGGTTGGATTTTTTTATTATTAAATTATAATTATTATTACTAATTTTTTTGGTAGATTTAGCAATTTTTTTTGCATGGGGATTTATTTCTACCTCAAATTTTGATTGCTTTCGTTCATTATTTCTGTTTAGTTTTTTTGTCTCGAAAATTTCCCCACACTTTATGGAAATGTATGGATTAGTACGTGTGGGTGTGGTACAGCTCTTGGAATTCCCTGGTGGTTGGTTTTTAAATTTAATTTCGTATAGATCTGATATGAATTTCTACGTATTTTTTTAAAACTCGCCATATAATATAATATATATATGTATATGTATTTATCTAATATAGCATATATATATATATATATGTAGATATACATACATAGAAAAAACAGTCCACTTACAAGTTACAGTTCAATTCATATATTTTTTTATAATTTTTTTTAAAATTCTTACCCAGCTCTATGCAAAAAGGTTTAGCACATTTTTTATCCGATTTTCTTTTCTTATTAACACAGACATCCGGAAATCACACTTATATGTAAAAATCATCCACACTCCATGCTTCAACACTCAAACATTAATATATGTATTTATATTAAAAGGTTTGATAAACGCTGCGATCTCATTAAGAAAAAATTGGACTTGTTTCTCAACATAAAGATTATATTTGGCAAGGAGCAATAAAAAGTACAGGGTGTCCCATAAATAAGCCCCAATTTTAAAAAATCCCTTGCACAAAGTTGTCTAGAAATTGCTCCGGATTTGGGTGACTTAGCCCCAGAACACCCTGCACAATAAGAATGGAATAGCAGGGCTTCATTATCTATCACACAATCATCCAGGTAAGAATTTAGCGGGTTTAAGTTGATTTTAATTACAATTACTAAATAGTCAATCAAGATAAATCTTTTCAGGAATATAAATAACGATCTATTCTCCTCAACTCTAGGTAATCCATAATATTTGGGATCTTTCATATATTCTCTATCCTATTTTCATTTAGCGGCTTGGGTAGCTACAAGCTAATTAAAACTGTCAACTCTCACACGTTACAGCATGCAGTGGGGTTCACCGAGCCGTAAGTCTCCTGTCATGTTGCTATCATTATAATTCCATATCAATTTTTTTGGGGGGTTCTACGTATTTCATTGTTTTTGTTTGATTGCATTACATAGCTAGAGGTTGACATGACCAATTAGAACAATACCAGATAGACATACAATGACCACACCCAGAATCTATTTATTCTTACTTAATTGGCTTATGTATTCTACACTTTACCTGTATAGTACCCTTCTCACGCAATTCGCTCATCAATCGATTTGCAAAGTTGCCACCGCGCTCACCTTGTCCCGCAGCCATTTTTAGTAAACGGACTGCGCATGCCCCGGCCCCATTCTCTTTACCATCACAACACGCATACGTACATTCATTTATATCTGGCAATCACTAAAGACATCTTAGCTTCTATATGGTTTTCAAATAGCCTGTCTGAGGTCAGAGACACCTACAGCAGACTTAAGGGCTCTTGTTACTTTGTGCGGAAAGCTTTTGAAGCATTTACATTAAAGTCCGTACTCCTATGCTCCGGGTTGAGGGATAGAGAGAGAGCTGAAGAGAGATGTGAAATTATCCCATGCAACTCTTTGGTCTGTAAAACATGTTGTATAAAAAAAATATGAAAACAAAATAAAATAAAAATTTCCAAATCTGGAAAGAGTCGTGTATTTTTCTTTAAGAATTTATTAAGTCAACCAAAATGAAATGATAACAGCCAACGGGAGGAATTAATAGATTCAATTTTGGTTCTAAAATACATCACAAACAACTCCAATGTAGATAGCACTAACTCATCATTCCTTGTGAAATATTGTGGATCATTAGTATTTATAATAATGATAATAATAATAAATAAAAATTAATAGTAATATAAATTGCATTTTATCTTCATTCATAATATTCCCTTTTTATAATTAAACAACAAATAAAAACGGTTAGTTAGTTATCCCTCTCGAACGTCCATCGATATAAAAAAAACTCACAACTCTCGACAAAAAAAACCCGAATAAAATAGCTCATCTCTAAAAACTACCAAGTAAGTTCAGGGTGGATCAAACCAAATGTTTAATAACACATGACAACTGACTTTAAAAACTCCCTGTGCCTATTTAAAATTTTTATAATTTGTAGCTCTTATATTTTCGAAAAATTCCCAGGGCACAGAGATTTTTTAAATTCCCTTGCTACGTGCTAGTAAAAAATTTCTTTAGCCTACCCTTAAGTAAATAAAATATTATAACACGAGGATGAATTAAAAATGATATAATAGACTTGTAAAATAGTATATAAGCCCCTCGGTAAGTTTGTCTTGTCTATTTTTTTTACATGATATTTTATTTTGTATCTGGTCGCCCTGTTTTAAACAGAAGAGCTTTTAAAATTTTAAAATTTTAAAACGCAATAAAAAACAGGTAGTTAAGGTTCAATAATTTGATATGATATTAAAAAAATTGTGGTAAGTGGATACAAAATGGATTAAACTCTCTCTCGTCGGCTCTCGGTAACACACTTCCCTACTGGACACAAACTACTACGTTTTCGGTACGATTTCAGTTTTCTTTAAATATTTAGATATATCTCCGCCATTTATGTATAGATATATAGAGTTGACACGGGTAATTATAATTACAATTATAATCAAAAGGATCAAGCCCCTAGTAAAGCGATTAAGATTTTTAAATATCTTGTATTTTTTCTTTTTTTCCTTTTTTAAAATAAATATTTACATAAACACCAAGAGATTTATTATTTAATGTACTTGGCTTGCTTTCGAATATTTTTGCATATAAATTATTTCAATTTCCTTTCTCCTCCTTGTAATTTCTCGCCTTTTTTCAGGGGGGAAAATTCTAAAACTTTCAACAAACTTTACCCCCTGCGGAAATTAGAGTATTCTTTTCGGATATAAATAATCATTTCGTTTACAACTCTGTGGATTTAATAAAACAAACGGGGATTTGTCGGTTTTTCCCCAAACAGCTTATGTACCAGCTGTTATCTCTAAAAAATATAATAATAATAGTATATGCTAGCACTGCTCTTTATTAGTCGAAAGCACGAAACGAAATTGGATCGTCTCTAATCCATTTATAAAGAGCATCTACTTTTTAGTCATTGACAGAGCTAGGGAAAGTATTTTTTAATTATTAATTACCCGAGCAATTAGCTAATCAACCATACGTTTAATAATACTTGTAATAGGGTGACTGCACCGCGCTGATGATTAGTATTTGTTAAAGTGTTTTTTTACTTACTTAATCTGACCTAACTAGCTTAAAGTGGGCTGTAGTTAGTTAAAAGTGACGGATTAATTAGTGATTAAATACGACAATCATATATATTTGTATAAGCGGGGTTATTCAATACCTATAGTAAATAGGTTATAGATATATAGCAGTTTATTTAACACACAGTCATGCACAAGCCGTCATGTTCCTAAATTACTTGCTAATCGCAGCTTTATGTATTTTTCAAAAAATGCTGAAAAATGGGGACATTTTTCTTTTCCGGGAAAAATTGAGTCAGGAATAATAAAAAAGTCATTGCTAATATTTTTTTTCGTAGTCAGATAGGCCAGCAAAGGGTTAGAAGACAGGGAGATAATATTTTGTAGCTTGACATTTATTTATTTTGATGGCAATTAATGCCAATTAACTCTATGCATTTAAAAAAGTTGCAATGATTATTTTTATTAAATATCTCTAGCTTGGTATTTAAAATTTTAAAATTGGCCTTTTTCTCACACGTATAATAAATGTATATGTAAAGATTTGAGAATAAAAATCGGTAAAAATTTGAATAAATTTTCTCTCTCTAAAAATCTAGTCCCTACTGCACTTATTATTTTTTAAATACGCCTAAGTTATTTAAAATCGTATCCTTTTGTTTAAAATCTCATTTTCCCCCCAGGAGGTCAGGTCAGAAAGAAAAGAATTTTGTTTAAAACAGTTAAGTGTATTCCGGTCTAGTAAATATGGAGGAACGTTTTAGTTTTTGTAATGCTCTCTAGAATTTTCAAGGTTTTAAAAACGGTGAAAAAATAAATACGAATCTATAGACTGGAATAAAAAATCTTTTGGAAATTTCATCAAAATTTTATATCTCTTGCTGAAAGTACAATTAGTTGTATTTTGAAACTTTATTTTTTTACTACCTTACCCACATGATGTGAAATATTAAGAAATGCAATTGCCTAGAGAATTTCTTGTCATTGGAAAATCAAGCCCTTTGATTAAAAAACAAAATAATTTTTCAAATATCCTTAATTTTAAGTACTTTTTGAGATTCAAATTACGAAAATAAAAAAATTCAGAAATTTTTTGCGCACAATGTTTCTACTAGAAATTTCTTGGATTTTTAGCTTTGAGTTTTATTGTGTTGATTTTCAAAAGAAAGTCTCCCCTAACGGGTCCTTCTCATCGCCTAAAATGTCACAAATAAATATCGTCGTAATTATTGCATTGATTTTGTGTCTTTCTCCTATAAGATCGTCTGAAAAGTGTCAGAAAAAATTGGCTACCCCCTACAATGCTAGCAGATAGTCAATAAATGGTCAAAAGGTCAGTCCCTATCCCTTAAGCCCTCTTTAACAATTCATTTGAAACCTTATGTAAAAATAAGCGTGAGGGGAAATCGTCCTTGGATTGTTAATTAGCCTATAAAAACCTAGATAAAATCGTTCCCTTAAGACCAATCAAAGGGTTCGGGGATACTTTGCTCAATCCACAGCTAAATGCGGTAATTACAATTATTAAATATATTTTATTCATCTAAATGCTCAAGTCTTGTATGTACACACACTGCCTGCCTATTCTCCCTTTGGAGGACTTGGTGAGAGAGGAGCCTTAGTGGATGCATAGATTAGTCTCGAGCAGAGGGGATTTTAGCAGTTAACCTCTTCAACCTTCTCTGTGCTAACTATAATAATCCTAATTAACGAAATATATGAATATCATTTAAAAAAGGGTTAATAAAGGGATCACAAAACATTTGTCAATGCATCAATACACTCTTGATAATAATGATAATAATAAATACTCATTTAAAATATTAAACTATCCTTTGGTTTCGTAACCCTACTATTTAAGAATAGTCCTAGATTCAAATATTTAAAATAAATTCAAAACATTCATAAATAAATATTCAAATCTTCTCCCTGCGGACAAAATACTATCAAGTTGTTTTTTTCTCTTTGTGTGTCTGATAAGCCCATAAGGTCAAAGGTCTCTGGTCCTATGTAACCTAACAAGTAATATATAATTGTTTTTGTAAAAACCTATTAAATGAGAACTACTAGTATTCAATTAAGGTCAAAGCCTAGTAAACAAGTCAAAATCAGCAGTCTTTCTAAGTGTGTGTAGTTCTTGTGGGATTTTTCTTGCAAAATCAAAACCTATCTAATTTCATAATTATAAATAACAAGTCCTTTTTAAGTAAGAATGATTCTTGAAATAAAAATCCTCTTACCAATTAATCACCGAGGAGGTCCATCCAAATCAAACTAAAAAAAAGTTGATATACTCTTTTTCGGGGGATGAAAGCATTTCGAAAAAAAAACTTGAAAGTGGGTGAAGCCAAAGACAAGAAAAATGCTAGGAAAGTTATTACTATTACTGTATTACAAGAGACAAGAAACAGTCTGTCTGTATGCAGCAGAGTAGCCAAAGGTCAGTCTATTCATTCAAAAAAATTCTGATCTCTTTTCATTCTAGCTAAAGAGTCAAAGATGATGATGATGATGATTAATCGAAGCCCAAGGGGTTGGACTTGATCATTCCTTTTCAGTATTTTTTCGAACATAGTACCCTTGAAAGGATTTCCAGGGCTCCAATCTGAGATTCTTGATACAGTCAAGGATAATAACAATCTATTCTCTCTTTTAAATCCCTCAAATTCTAATACAAACTCTCCAATGGCCAAGAAGTGATGGACTGCCAATTGTCAAAAGTCAGAATCAACAACACCACCACCGCCTAGTTCTCACTCTCTCTTGTCTTTAGCATTCATGATCAGATCAACCAGCTTGACGTTGACACCAACTGACGTGCTCAACAACGATACAAAAAACCACCCTAATCAATTACTCTTGCGGGCTTTGAGTATTTGATCTAGTTGTCACTCTGCAGATGCATATTGACGACGGTGGTGGCATTGGAATTCCACCCTGGTAGCAGAGTCTATGAAAATTCTAAATGGAATCACATTTCGTTTCCTTTAGAGGTTCGTGAGTCAATTGGAAAGAGATCCAAATTCCAAACCCCCACCGGCTACCTAGTTACATGCGATGCAGTTAGAGGCAATTCATGAAGATGATATAATAGTAATAAAAAAGACGCAATGCAGTGCACTGCACTCCTTCACAAATCTTGTGACCCTGGAAATGCATAAAAGGAACTGGAGGATCAAGTTCCAATATCCTGCTCCTCTTTCCCTAATTTCATAAGGGCTCTCATTATTCCCTGACAAACTAATGCGGACCTATTGTCCCTACCAACGGCTTGAACTAAGGGCCATAGGGGACCAAGTGTCTCTCTCTCTCGGTGTGTGACGAAGAGGAGTGAGATGTCAATGACGACATCCGATCCCGAGCTAATTTTCGAAAATCCTCTCCAAGGACCCCTTGAGACATATCGGATCTTTTTGTACGTTCAATCAAGTCCTTTCAAACTCTCAATCCTTTCTCCTTCCATGAATGAGCCAAGAGGAAATGGGAACTAGAACAAAGGAGTCATCATGTATGTCCTGGTATTAATGAGCCTTATCTTGGGTGCTTATCTCTCCCGTTGTTCCCATGTTATCAAATCCGGTCTAGATCCATTTACAACCATCTTGGAATCGATTCCCTCTTTCCTTTAAATACAGGAAATCCTCCGTTTACTCAAGACTCCGGACACCCTAACCAAATACCCATACCAATACCTTATCAGTGACAAAAAAATTCCACAGCGACAACTCTGCTTAAAATAGTCTCTAGATTTTTTAGCGGAAATCCTCAGTCAGCTCAAACGAATCAATCAGACCAACCTGGAAATCTCTTCTGTTATTAATAAGACGTCTCAAACCCTTCAATTCAGTCTCTTCAAACCTCATCATCATCATCTTTGTTCGCAATATGAAAGTCAGTGAGATACACGTAATGAATTATGTATTATTACATAAAGCCACACGAGCATCAGAAATCCAGCCGGAGAGTCAGATAGAGCTGAAGATATTATGGAAATTGAGCAAAAACGCAATCTTAATTACATTCATTGAAATTGGATAAGAGTTTTCGAAAGTCCTTTTAGTTCCTTGTCAATCTGAATACTTGATACTACTGTATAATATGTATAGGTTATAGGTCGAAATGAATTCCAAACTTTGATTCCTAAGCCTAAAATGGTATTTTTGGAGAAGAGGAGAGGATAAAAAAAGTGTAAGTATGTGTGCATAACAGTAGGTAAGTAAATGCGGATGCAGTTTGTTTTACACAAGACTTTGTAGGCAGAAGTGAGCAACATGAAAAATAAAAAATAATAAAAGAGACAAAAGCACAAGAGTTTTTTTTCTCGAAATCATTGTTACGCAAATTAATCAAGTCTACAAAAAGCTTAAAACTAAATCGCACCTGGTATTAATCATTATCATCATCATCAATCAATTCATATAATTTTTTTATAACTTATCCGCTACGAAAATAAATCTTTACCGCATTATCATTATCATTACTAATATTATCATTATTTTTCGAAAGGTTTTATCAATAGAAAGAGAAAAAAGAACAAGAGAGAAAAAGCCCCCACGAACGTTTCTCGTCCCTGTACCTTTCCGTTCTGCAGTACAAATTTCTGAGTTCAAAGATTCAAAGTCCACCTTAAAAGACAGTCATTTCGTTTCATACCCAATACAAGGTGTTGCTAGGTGTACTACAATGTGATCTGATGATGATATATAATTATACTAGTAATTATCCAGTAGTATTACTATTATTATTATTACTATTATCTGTACCGTTATTACTATGATTTTTCTTCAAGAACATAAATATTTTTTTAAAGGCTAGCAAATAAATTCTTCTAGAGCAAGTTGTAGGGTTCGGGGTTGCCAAAAAATGAAAAATATACCTTCTTATCATCATTATTATTACTTACACCTTTAGTCATAGATTTGTAAATACGAAGTCAGTTCTTTTCAATCCGTAGGAGGAGGTTCAAAAAAATAATAGTACTAATAATATATAATACAATACAAAAATCCATCTTATCTTTTTTTTAAAAAAATTATTAATTCAACTTTATCTCTAAGGAAAACCGTTTCAATTCAATCAACCGGGAAATAGACGGATTTACGAAGATCAATTACACACAAATAATATAAGATTACTATTCATGTAGGTTTTTATATAATATATAATAATATATCGTGACAATCTCTCTTTGTTTCCGGTCGGCCTAGTATGTTTTTTTATATCTGTATCATTACAAATCAAAATATTAAATAATTACTCTCAAAATCTACGTTGATACTCTCTTGGCCGACGACGACGGACCGATTATACTCATCCCCAGGGTATAAATAATAAATCAGTTTGATCAAAAGTAGTAATACTAACTCTCTGTCCTTTACTGGAGTGAAATCAGATTGGAGCCCGGTGGAGCGGACTCCAAAGTTGGAGACTCACCGAGTCCCTCATCTCGATCAAAGCTTCCCCAAAGGGAACTGCTCACACTGGTCGTAGCAAACAGATCCGTGAGCTTGCTCTGAGACCCTTCCTCAATGCTATTGGGCCCACTCCCTCCAAAGAGATAAGAGTCCTCCGACCGAGACGAAGACATGAATGCATTCTGAGTGTTATTGTCCATGAGAGAGAATCCCAAATCCGTGAGTGCTGGGTGACCATAGAAGCCACCTTCATTCATCTGTCCATTATTGGTCAGTTTGGCCATTGGATTGGCAGAGAATCCATTGAGAGATGAGAGGGAAGACAAACTTCCACCACCGCTGCTGCTGCTTCCGACAGAACCCGCATTCCCAGCTCCATTATTCTGAACCAAAGCCGCTCCATGCCCGTTGACGGACGAGAGGCTGCTGGAGAGTGAATTGATAGCACCGAGTCGGAGACCCAGCTCTTCCAGTCCTAATCCACTGATCCCACTGTTGTACAGACTTGCCAAGATCTCTGCTGGGTTCGTCAGCTCATTCTCCCCCATCATCGAGTTGGGGTTATCCATCGGGAAGCTTCCAGTCCGGATAGCAATGTGAGCCTCAATCTCCCGCTTTGCCACATTGACATTGTCCGGGAGTCCAGTGACCTCGAAGACGGGGTCCTTGTCTCGTGACGGGGTCACGATGTACGTGTGCGTTTGCTGCTGGATCCGCTTGATCGTTGCACCTTTAGGACCAACAACGAGACCAACCACTCGGTATGGAACTCTCACCTGGATGGTAACTTGGCCAGGAACTGGGGCCGGAGCCGAGGGGCCATTCCCTGCACCTCCTTTACGAGAAGCCCGAATCTGGGAGAAGTGATCAGCTGCGGAGAGGATCTCACGCTTTGCTGCTCCCACATCTTCCTTACGTCCAGTGACCACAAACACTGGCTCCTCTCCTCGGACCGGAGTTTTGATGTACGTGTTCGTCTTGGCTCTCAGTGCCTTGATTTTGCATCCTAGACCAATTGAAAAAAAACTCATTAGATTTATCAAAAATTACTCATCATTTTACTTAAAAAATTCTTAAAATTAATAGTCACTCCATAATAACTAATAACCCATACTATTTTCGAATGTCTATGTCTAGTCTACCCGGAGTAGTCTAGACTCATCAAAAATTTCCAGGATTTTACTAAAAAAAACTCCTTCCTGGAAAAAACAAAACGCTCAACCCAATGATGTAGTCCCGTAGGAATATTTAAAAATAATCTATTCCAGTCAACGCATAGAGGCAGTTGTAGTAGGCTAAGGTTATAAACTCCTCTAGCGCCACGTGATTATAAAAGCCCTTTCCCAGAAGTGTATGTTCATGATAAACCTATTAGAGAAAGATTTATATTTCCAAGAAATATTATTACGAGAGCCCCTCTTCCTTTCCATCAACGCTCTTCAAAGCATTTCCAAGCCCCTACTGATTCTCCCAAGACGAAGACTTCCAACCTTCCTAGAATTCAATCCCCTTCCACCTTCCTAATTAATCCAAAAAAAATAACTCAATCAAATGAGTCTTGCATAAAACTCCTCATGCAAATTACAAGCTCCAACAAGTCCCACCTCCCTCTCATCAATCTCAGAGGAGAGAATCCTCTTCGATATTCATAAAAAACCCACTCAACTCCATACCCGACTTATTAATTACCTCCACTCCACTACTACTACTAAAGAGAACCATTAAAATTCAAAACTTATCCCCTCTAGTTTTATTTCCATACTTAACCGTCGAGGAGATCGGATTTTAAATCCTGGCCCCGTGTCCCTTGTCCTTCTTCAGGAAATCATAGGAAACCAAACCCAGCGGATACGAGTACTTTACAATTATCCCCCAAAAAAACGTTGGGACGTGGAATCTCTGTCTCTACCTCCCCGTCTTTTTGTTTAAAATTCAAATCCCAGAGTCAGTAGTATCCTGCCAAAAATACCACCTAAAATTAGACCTTCAACTCCAACTAGAACCCATCACAAGAAGAGTTGTTGGGAAAAACACATCTTCTTCTCCCCTATACATTCTAAACTTGTAAAACACAACAAGCCCAACCCTATCTTGAAGCCTATATAAAAATCTCATCTCATCTCTCTCTCTCCATAATATCTATTACAAAAGTCCAAAGAACCATCTCCACCAAAGTCCACTCTATACTATCTATCCTAACTTAACCCTTTACTCAGTCCTCCAAGAGTTGCAGACAACTTTTGCTCTTTTTTACACAGATTCTTCTCCTCTGGTATTTCGTGTGGCTTTTGCCCAGAGCTAACTCACAACACAGCCCACACCATACCAATTCATCCATCCCATCTCCACTTTTTTACCAAAATAAAAAAATACATATATCCCACTGACTTAGCAACAAGAATAACACAACACCTCTCCAATCTCTTCTTCTATCCCTGAACCAAAACTCAAAAGAATCCTCTTCCAATAAAATCCAAAGTCTCATGGAGACCAACCACCACCACCATACAACCATTAAAAATGACATTGGCGGAGAGCACGGGGCCGGTGAACCAAACTAAGGTAGTCGGCCGACTGCATAGTCTGACGACGTAGTAGTGGTGATCACTAATCACACTTCTATTCTTTTATACCATTTGAATTACTTATTTCTTGCCCTGTACCCCCACCACCACTACCTCGACAAAAGCTTTTATATTCTTTTTAAGCACATACTCATATTTGGCTGTCTTGGTGCAAAAGAACGTTTGGGATTTCAATGCCAATAACTTTATAACCTCCTGTCCCTATAACATACACTTTATTTCACATCAAAAATATAGCAGCAACAAATAAACCACACTCACTTTTCAAATATTTTGCACAAAACCGCTCTCACATATAATTCTTCACATTGCTAACCTTATCTTTTATCAATTTTCTATTAAAAAAAATATCCCCATTATTCTCACACCCTGAGTCATCAGATCGAACATCCGTCTCTCCTTCCCATATTATGACCTCTCTATCTATTCTAATCTAAATGAATAAAAAAAACGTCTGGGTGATCAATCCCAAGCCCACTCTACCGTCCCATGACCTCATCCTTAAAATCATTCCATTCCATAACCAACTCTTGTACAGCCTTATGTCCCAATAGCCCCCAGCCCCCACACTGCCTGCCTGCACCACTCTGGTCACAAAACTTTGATCCTCAACTATGAATAGTTAAAAAAATTGTATACTCTGTAAACTGTCAAATCAAAGAAACCCAACAATTTCTATAATACTTACAATCCATAACTTGACCCATTTCTCACAAATATGTACATACGTATTTATTTTTAATTTAAACCATCTCCAGCAGAACAAAAGCTCATTCAAGTCAAACAAACAAAACTAACCCTGAAATACATCTCAGATTTCAAACCAAATTTCCCTACACATTTATAAAATACTTCATAATCAGCAGAATTTTTGTAACACATTGTGTAATATAAATATTTCACTCAATCTTCATAAAATCAACAATAACCGAAAGTAATACAAAAGACTCAGCAATCTACTCTTTTTCTGACTTATCGCAAAAAAATATACAAATATATAAATCCAACAATATTATCTTACTTAACTCACACCCCAAAAAGGAAATACGATCCTCTAGGTCCAAAAAACATAAACCATTACACTATCACGTGTCTGGTTTCAAAAGATTTTTTTTAAATCACATAATCTCTCCTTAGTTAGTATTAGTAGTAACTCACTTTAATTTCAAAATTATGAAACCTTATATCCCATATCCCTTTTTCCTTTACAAAACATCACCTAAAATTCCTAAAAATTACAGTCGAGCTGACCCAAACCTAAATTAATCCCCACCCCCAACAAGACTAAAAAGATATCAAACATCTCAATAACTCCCTCCCCTCTGCCATAACCAGCCGAAACAAATATTTCCCACTAACCATTTCATTCTCCAACAAATCAAAACATCACCTTTAAACCTCCGCAGTCAAAATCTGACCTCAGCCTCATAAAATGAAAAACCTGAAGGGTACAAGCTTGCCATTAAACGGTTTAATGGCAAGCTTGTACCCTTCAATTTAAACCCCCAACCCAACTACTTTAAACTTTACTCATCATCCAACCAACCGAATAAAAAACAAAGGTCACCACCACCACTTTCAGATTAAAATTCTAAAACACTACTACTAACCTCCAATTAAATCCTAAACCTTAACACTATTTTTTGCTAAACATCAAGTCATTTAACTAGAGTTCATCAACCATCTCCAAGCCACCAATACCAATTCATGCTAATCTTCCAGAGTCTCTTTACTTTTAACTGAGATTGAGACATTTTGTGAGTTGAGAAATACTTTTAAGGATGACTAGAGATCCCCTTCAGATAACGTTAGAGGGGCACAAGGCAAGGGCGTTCTCCACTTATTCAAATCACCACCACAAGAAAGAACACTCAAAACGATTCTCTGACAGAGTGTGTGCAAACAATTAACCTCCTCGCGACATAACATCCATCTCTCTTAAGTCATCCCTTCCTTCGTACTATTATCTCTATTTTCAGTATCTATTACTATTTTAATATTTAATATATTATGCAAGCATCCATACGTACATCCCTAAGAATAAGTCTCAGTACACAACAAGCTAAACCTCTAACTATTCAAACTATACATAATAATATTCCTTGCATTCAAACACCCTTAGCTCTGTACATCATTATCATTCATATTCATAATTTGCAAACTAAAAGACATCCAACCCCAACCACATGCCAAAAACTCGCAGAGAGACTTGCTAATTCCTAATTCCAACATATCCATACTAACTCTCTCATATATATATCATATCCATATAAACCTTAGCCTGTTTAACTTTGCCCTCTCTCTGGTCGTCAACAGAGCAAAGGGTATTAAATAATATATAATCCTCAATTCAAATCTCAAATACAATTCACAACAACAACGACCAAGAATAAGGGTCATTATTCCTTATCATAACCAACTACTCTCTTGCGAGAATTCACATCTCTTGCTAGTCTTGCTACATTTTTAAATCCAAGCTACCAGTACCAACCGGCATCCTATGTAACCTCTCCTTCTCTCATCTCATCCAGTTATTCCATATCCATTAAAAATAACCAATAGATTATATAAACAACTTCATTATAATAACTCCATGTCCTCATCTCATGTCCTTTCTTTCCTAATACTAATAATAATCCATACGACATTCAACCCGTCTCTGCATTTCCAAACTCTTCTTACGGAAGCACGACAGAGAGTCACAGTCAGTCACACAAAAGCGCTAAAAAAATCATCATCCGTCTTATCCCAAAGTACTCAACAATTTCTTTGGAATTTTTTTAACTTTGTACAAATTTAGATGAATCTTCTCTTTTTTTTGCAACTTGTAAACTTCTTCAGCCCCCACGGGTCCACGTCTATCTGTCTTTCTTAGTGTAGTACATACATCCTACCAATATCATTAAATACACAACCTCGTCTTATCTACGACTTGTACGAGACATGTAAAATACATACTATTTCCCAGGGCCAAAATAATTCTCCTAAACTCTGTAGAGTCTCAGCTACTCTGCTTTATGAATAATCTCAATCTCAATACACCACCAACCACCATTGCCACTGAATATTCATGATGGGTGAAATTACTCTCTTTTTCATTGCACAGCCAAAAGTCAATGCATAAGCCAACAACAGATCATTATGCATTATTATTATTAGAGGTTACTGACTCACTCTTTATAACCTCGTGTAAAAAAAACTGATCCTCCTACTCTTCTTAGCTCATCATTCATTTAAAAGTAGTTTTAAGAACTAACATTCATAATTGGATTTAAAGTTTTTAACACATTTTTGAACCAATTAAGAGGCTATGAAATAAATCATCTCTATTACATACAACTAGTGACACAACATATTATTTTTGAACACTTGGTCTATTTAGTTTCCCCCTTTCATCTTCATTTCAAATTAAACTCAGTCTCAATAATTTTCAAGATTAGATTATTCCACGTAATTCTCATTCTATTTAGTACCACCAAAATTAAAATACCAACTAACTACAAATCTAACCACTCCATAACACCGCAAAAGTTGTCTTACAGGCTAAGTAAACTCTCCCATGGAAATTGGCTATCAATATCAAACAGTCAAACATCAAACCACGACTGATGATGGATACTCACTCACTTACTTTACAAAAAAACATCTTTAATCTAATCCACATGAATTATTATTAGAACCACATCCGAAACTTCAAAACTTCAAACCGAGCTGAATACACAACTCACAACTAACTAATCCAACATGTGAATCGCATAAAAACAATAGCTTCAAAATCAAAACTATTTACATTCTTATTCCTTCTCCCTGGTACCTAAAATAATTAACTTGTATGCTATTGAATATTTAAAATATTCAAAAGTATTCCATCAACCTAAAAACATACTACGACGAAGACATCAGCTATCATATAATAATATTATCAAGCTAAACCCTCACTTCCTTTCTCAGATTTATTTTTATACATAATATAATATCATTAGCGTAGTGTGTGGCACACTGCTGCCCACCATAACGATGAGCTCATCATCCAAGATAGCTCATATATTATTAGTGTATATTTTCATTCAAAACTGCAATAAAACGTACATTTAATTAAGTTTATATCATCCTGAATCCGTGAACAAAGTATTCCCTTATCCTCTCCCCCAATTCTTCCTCACCAATAGACACCCTTCGTCATTTCGAATCTTTGTATCCTCGCAAAACTATCAAGTCAATCGGAATCAATAAACATCAATATAATACTTATACACTTATTAAAATACGTCGTTCAGCTTTTCTAGCATAATTGAATACAAAAAAACACTCATTAAAGCCTACGTGTCGTTCTTCACAAACGTTTCCAGCTTAAACTGACTTAATTCGTCCACATCATTTTTACAAGTTAAAAAAGGCTGGATACAGCATTAAATTACAAACAATGCAACCTTCTACAATCAACGTCATCGCATACATTCATCCTCCTCTCCACAAATTACATGATCAATGATACCATATGAATATGATGACTTACAAAATCCTTTTTCACTCATCATGCCATAATACCATGATGTCCATGATGCAACTTAATTCCACAACCCAACATGACCAATCAATACTAACAAAAATTAAAACCTGGACAACAACTCCTGAAATATGAAACACAAGGATAAGAGGTGTCTTATTCACTTATTATATTCACAAGATATTTCATACATGGAAACGTCTGGAAACCTTTATCAATACAATCGCATCAATTAGAAATTCTACAAATAAATATCCTAATACATAATAGCAAGTAATAACAACCTTATCATCAATGTCAAATTTTTCCGTCCCTTTTCCCAGAGACTGAACGATTGATGACAGTGCATACTCAGTAGTCCCACCTCAGTCATCAAAGCTCACAAAAGCTCTTCTGAGCTAGGTAACTACTTGGTGTAACAAATCAAGAGGAACAGGTTGGGTGTACTCAACAAGAAATTACTAAATAGAATTGACATGACCTCTCTGCCAGCCCCCTCAACTGATCAAATCTCTCTCTCAAGTTACGAAATAAATAAGCATGAACATCCGCCCTTTCATCAGTCAATCACAATGCCAAGTCATAATCATCAACAAATCATCATCCCTCACCTCCTCCATCAAAACATTAACCTTAAAAGCATCCTTCCAATTACAACAATTAGCAATCAATTCAAAACACCTACAACAACAACAAAAGCATCGGGATTCCTAACAAAACAAACCATATCATACGAAACTAGCAATCAAAGACAAAACCTCCAAAATCCCACCAATCTATCTAACCTTATCAAGCCAATATTTACACGATCTAAAGTAGACCATCTGTATATCCTATGCTTCCTCAACGATGATGACCTCATCTCCTCATCATCATCAAACCTCCAAATGTCCAGAGAAGACTCGGGGTCACAGGTCAATAGAGGATAATCTCAAATCTCATAGAAAGAACCCAATCAAATTGGATAGAGAGACTCACAGACTCTTCAATAAAAGCCCATATGGATCAAATAACATTTAAGAACCCATATTCCTACAGTTTAAACAAGAGAGACATACAATATTCTATCACCATCCTCGTTATTGGAAACATTAAGCATCCGTATTGTATCCTCTACATAAAATTGTAAAAATGTATCTGTCTATCTATCTATCTAAATCTGTCTGTCTTGAGCTATAGAACCATACTTCCCGACCTCACAGGTCAAATCTGAATAG
>JAQFYM010001881.1:0-27982 GCA_034694785.1 Agrenia bidenticulata | reverse complement strand
AACATGATCTATACAAGATTTGTAATTATTAAGATTATTTTTATTAAAAAAAATACCTTTGTTTTGCACAGATGTACTTTTTTTCATATAAATACCTTTTAAAATTAAAAGGATACTACACGAAAGCAAAGTTTTTACCCTTTTATAAATTATCTTAAGTAGATTTGAAACTACAAGGAAACGTTATAGAGACGGATACTGTTCTTTGCGCATAGAGAGTTTATTGTGTTTGTACCCTGCTTAATACAATAAACATTTTTGTTGTTATTGCATCCAGTTAAAATTGTAAAGATATGATTATTAACCCCATTTTCTATAATTCTTATACATATATATTTTACTATTCTGTAACCTCTCAGTCTTTTATAAGCGTTTTTTTGCGTAAAAGGTAACGTTTAAACTGTGAAAACTTGAAAATTAACTTTTATTAATCAAAAAATATTTAATATTAAACTTTAAACTTTTCACTTTTCTACGAAAAACTTTATAACAAAATAAAAGCGAGGCAAAACAGACTCTATATAGTGATATTGGGTTCTTACACTTTTTAATTGTTGTGGCATCACATTAGAGGCAGAAATAAATAAAAATTATTTTTTATTGACAAAAAATCATAGTTAAAAGTGCACGAAACAATGATAAAAAAAAATTTTGGCATAATTCTATAAAATAGTTTTTTTTGCAATGTACCAGTATTCCGCTTGTTGTTCGATATCATAACACGCTGTTATAAATAATATGTTACAAATGTGCTGTCTGAATTTCGTTTTTTTTTGGTTCAGTAAAGTCAGTAAAATAAAATCGCAAAAAAATTAAAACTTAACGCGTAAACTTATGACGAGATTACAGCCCTTGTCTTTATACACGCTTTTTAAAAATAAAATTAAAAGGTATTTCATAAACTTAAGCGTGTTTTCTTTATTAGCAAATAGTAAAAACAAGGGCTTGCATTACCCGGATAGCAAAAAAACCGGTTATCTGCCAACACGAAAACTGGAAAAACTAGGCTACCCGTTTACGTATTTAGAACTCTTTTATGTACGATAACCGGCAAAAAAATTATATTAAAACATTTATTTCTATCCACAAAACCATTTTTATTTTAATCTGTACATAATTTATAGTGATACAGTGGAACCTTGATATAGTGGGCCCCTTATATAGCGATAAACTTATAAAAAAAACAAAAAAATGGCTTCGAACAAAATATTTTTCGCGGAAAAAATATCTATACTGGTACATATGCTGTAAACAAAATGTGAAAATACAATTTTTACTTTGATTCGGTCATAAAATTAACAGTCTATTTATACCCACTTTGTTATATTCTTATAAATAAGAGGAGTTTTACTGTATATACGTATGTGTGTGTACGATCGGAAAGTACATAATGCCGTCGTAAAAATACAAAAATCATTTTTATTTACATTTACACCACCCTAAAACAGCTTTATGGGATGCTTAAGGGTCAAAAATAGTTATTATTCGTATTGTTCTAAATTTCACAAGAACAATTTTTTTTTTCTAGAGTTTTTATTAATATGAAAGCTGTATATAATGAGTCGTATGTTTTACAGTTTACAAGCATTCGCTTTTGTTATTATTATTGGTTTATACTTTGCATTTTGCAAAAGAATCCAAAAAACTTATAGAACTTTTGAAAACTTGTTATATAACGCTAGATCTTTTGCTGGTGAATTTGTGGATTAACGAAAAACCGTATGTGCATATATATCTTATATAAAAAACAAATACTGTAACCAAAACGCTTTTTTGTTTTCTTATCACCAAGCTGCTAT
The DNA here is from genome assembly GCA_034694785.1 of Agrenia bidenticulata. NCBI lineage: Eukaryota > Metazoa > Arthropoda > Collembola > Entomobryomorpha > Isotomidae > Agrenia > Agrenia bidenticulata. The sequence goes on along the minus strand of JAQFYM010001881.1, from coordinate 26,183 downwards.
ATTTGGCAGTTTTTTAATAAAATGCAGATTAAGCCAAAAAATACATGCAAATAACAAAAATGACGCAAGATTTAATTTTTTAATAAACAGCATAACTAAAAAAATAAAATGTAACAAAATAAATTTAAAAAGCTATATTTAATAATTTTGATAAACTAAAAAAAACGCACTTTCTGGACTAAATACATACTTAAAGCACTATCGTATACAAACTCAAGGCTAAACAGCAGATATGACATATAGGGGGTAGGGGCTGATCCCCGTTGCGTTTTTTTTGCTATGTTGACATTTTAAGTATCAAATTACATTCAAAACAAAATATTATTTTTTGTGCCCCCCCCCCTATAAAAAAAAACTTAAAAAGCATCACTGCTTATAAGAGCATTAAAAAGTCATCAAGCGACTTGGTTGTTTTGCTACAAAAAAAGCATATCCCACACGACCATACTGTTCGTATTTAATTTGGATTTCCGTTTAACGTTTTTTTTATGCCTACCAAAAAGCTACAAATGCTAGAGGATTTTACGTAATTAAATTTTTGGTATGTCAATTAGTTTAGTTGACTGAAAAACTGCATCAAACTGCATTGATTATCTTTCTTTTTTGATTGAATAAAAAAACGCATTTCTGTTGCGTAAGAAACAAAGAAAAAAGAATTAGGTAAAATATGCAATAGAAGTGCATGCAGGCGTTAAAATCAGCAAATGCGATATGCTTTAGGTTCATACATATTACAGCAAATTTTAAAATATGCAAATAGTAATAAGACTATTTCTAAAATTTTGGGCTCAAATGAATACCATTATGCGTTTTTATACTATGAACTGTATGTTTCTTATTTTATTTGCCCATAGAATCAACAAACGAAGACTGCATTGAACAGTTTTTGCTTTATTTTTTTTACGCGGCATTTCTACATATACAATCAAAAAACAGTAGTGTAAAATACCTTTAAAAATTATCTACGTAAAAAAAAATTATATATATAAAAACAGCCTTTTCGTTGGTAAGCCTAATAAAACATAAATTCTACCTGCGGGGTCCCTTTTTTTCTCGAAAAAAAAGCACTTTTTTAAGTTATAAAAACAACAATAAAATACCCGGGTACCCGGAAATTATGCGAGTATTATTTGTGCAAAAAATCAAAAAAAAACCCTGGGTACCCGGATATGCAAACTCTAGTTAAAACCCTTTGTCGGGTATACAATTAAAGACCCTCATACGCGTCTTTCCTTTTAAAACACGAAAAATAAAAAACATTTGTTGTAAAATTTAAATATGAACTAAATTTCGTAATAATACCTAAAACAATTAACATAGTTATTTTTTGCCGTTCTTTATCATTGCTGTTGTTTTATATATCTTTTGTCTGTAGACGGGTCGAATTTATGATTTTATGAAATTGATAAAAATACAAAAGTAATAAATATATTAACTAAAAAAACTTAAAACTTACAATAAACTACGAAAAATTTTTCATTTCATTTACAGCGTAGTACTACAGGAATTTTTAACTTTATATATTAAAATTATTACCTGAAAACTAGATTTTAAAAAAAAATAAAGACTGAAAGTCTCGAAAACTTTTTTCGAAATTTTAGTCACTAGAATATTTCAATATATTTTTGTTGTATCGACACGCATTAACTTTTTTATCTTTTTCCTACAGAGTTGATTTACAATACTAATCATAAAGACAAAATTTAACAGTGCAATTATTGGGTTTTAATGTTTATATAACTAAATTAATATTTTTAGTCGTACATTTTTATTTTTAAAAAAAAATATATTTATTCATAAAAAGATGTTCACCTCTTCAAAAATCACATATCATTAAATTTAAAAAGCCTATATAAGAAAGATGAAATAGACTAAAGCAGGTTTGAATTAGACAAAAAGAATTAGTAGTTAGAAACAGATAAATTTACTCTTAATACTAGGGGACGTAAAAGGTGCAGGGAAATAGATTTTAGAAAATACAGGAATCTTGTAAAAAACGTATAAAAATATTCTTTGGCCCAAAAAAATGTAAAAATGCTGTTTTATATTTTTGTATTTGTGTAGTTTAGGATGTAAAACCAAGAATTAGCTTTTTTTAAGATTGTCTTTTTTTAGATGTTATAAAATTTTACCTTTCTAAATGTTAGTGTTTCATAGTCTAAAAATTGTTCGAAAAAGGCCCGATATGTATGGTATACTAGTATTTTACTGCATAAATAAATTTTAAGTACATATCATGATTTTTAAGGCTTGATTTACGCACTAAACAATGGTTCTTAGAGTTAAAGAAAAGGCTTATAAATATTTTCTTTTTATGCAAGTTTACTTTGACCATATACAAATATCGTTTAGTTCAACATCCTTATTTTCTAATTTTATTGCGCTAAATTTAAAATACAAGTGGTTTTTGCAAATGAATAGATGATGTTGAGTTAAATGTAAATGTAAGTTGTTTTATTTAGTATTGCAATAATAATATTTTTTATCATTCAATTTATATTTTAAGGGCGTGTTCACGTCTAATTCCTGTCGTTTTTTACTTTAATTTCGATGACGAAAAAAAAAAAAAACTTTACTGCAATAAGTGTAGATTCCATAAAAAAAAAAAACAGAAAAAAACAGAGTTTTGAATACAAAATTAATCTCTGTATATTTTAAATATATGTAAAGACGCGAATTTATATTAAATACCCAAAAAAATTAAAGTACTAAAGTCAAAAAAAAAGTATAAGAACAGTTATTGTGTATAAACAGCAAAAAAAAATACAGATATACTACAGTTGCGCAAAATGAATGTTTTTTCTTTTAGTTTACGACACCCCTAATTCAGGGTGTAGCCAGGGGAGCAATACCCTCTTTGCGAACCAATCAGTGCGCCTGGATATACGGGGGAACTTTTTCGGTGCTTTCATTGTTAAAGAAATTAAATTTGATTTATAAATATAAAAAAGCAAGTTTAACAAAAATATACGATTAACATATGTATGACCCAAACTTCTGTTTACAGACGCTTTTTGACAATAAAAATAGAGGCTATTCCTTTTTCCAAATTCCTGGCTACGCACCTGCCCCAATTAAGAAATCATATTATTTGCTTGTGCTTTTCTTGCTATATGATGAAATTTAAAAGAGAGATGCAATGTGTGTTATGAGCATATAGTTAAAAAAACTGATCCATTTGTGTTTTGGACACTGGTTAGAAAAAGTACGTGGTGCTTACATTATAAAAACTTATCGAAAGAAATTTTAAGAATATTTATTATTTAATATTAACATATAATACTACACAGTGTTATTATGTTTTTACTGTCAAATAGGCTTAATTTACATAAATATATGTTTTGTTGTGTCTATTATTTGCTCTATTTTCATCTTAGTGCTTTAACAACTTATCCACTGAAAAGAATATTGTTGTTAACATTTTCAGTTTAGTAAGACGTAAATGTTGAAATTTAATTATGCAAATTATTATTTCCCATGAATATTATTCACAGCTATGCCTTTGCCCCGGGTCCCAAATTCCTAAGAAAAAATCCCGAGCACGCAAGCTATATTATCGAGTAATTTATAATCAGTGTATTCATAGTAACAACCCGATAACCCTCTACAGTGTAGTAAAACGGTTAGTAACTTTCGATTTTATCGAGATAGCCGTTACTCGCAGTTTCCAAAATTTATTCAAAATGTAAAAATAGTAAATTTCTTAGTTGTAAAAATCAATATTATTGTTGAAATATTTTTACTTTTTTTTTACTTTTGCATTTTTTCTTTTTAAATATTTGTAAAATGTTACCATTGAAGGATTGTTGTAAAAGGAAAACTATAAAAATAGTATTTGTATGACTTGCACAGAATCTATGTAAAAATCCAATATAATATTTGTGATTTTTTTGCATATTTGCCTTACACACAAGAATTTCCATTTATTTTAGCACTTATTATTTTTTAAAGAAAGGATCAAATATAATTCATGTGTATGTTTTTTATGTCATATCCGTGTTGGGTGAAATCATAAGATTGTGACCTCAAATAATTGCCCGAAATGTTAAGTAATTCTTCATACATGAATTCGACACGTATTTTTATGAAACAGCAATACAAGCATTTAATCTTATCAAATTGTGACGAAATGTATCAATCATTTCGTTTCGACACAATTTGGGGTTGATTCCTTTAGATAGATAATTATGTAATAAATCACTTGATAGATGTGTTTACATAACAAATAAAAAATAAAAGAATTTGTAATAAAAGCCATATGTTTTTTGACACTCTATTTATTGATATCTTTTACCAGCGGCTCCGAAAATGGTATGGCCATATTATGGAAGGGCATTTTTGGATTTTCCTCCATAATGGACATATTATGAAAGGTGAATTTTCCACATTGCAAGCCGTAAATTACCTAATCAAATAAAAAAAATGAAAAAAATGAAAACAAACTGTTTTTTTGGCAAAAATACTGTGCTTTACTGTTTAAATTTGTTACCAATATAACTTGCCAGTAACTAATTTTTCGCTTGTTTTTACAATAATCATTTAATTATCACGGTAAAATCTTGTAAAGATAAAAACATCCTATTTTAACAATATATATATAGATATTTTAAAATTGTTGATATCCAAGTAAAAAATATTATTATAATCGCTTCAAAAAAATATTCCCGATAATTTTATTTGTCACGAAGGGATGAAAAAAAATATGGCAATATATGGAACATGATCCCTCCATAATGGCGATATTATATGGCCGCGGCCATTATTGTTTCGAAGCCACTGCCTCTTACAAATACCTACATCTACCCACAATGGAGAAAAAATTCATGGAATATATGTATATACAGTTTTAATTTAACAAATGGTCAAAACTATGTAATTAAGTAAATGCTTATAGTTCGGTGTTGTATCATTATAGTCCATTTGTTTATTTTTTTTTCAATGGGTCGTTTCCATGTTTTGTTTATATTGATTTTAATATATTTTATAAAATATTTTTCGGGGAGATTGTAGATATTTTGGGGGTAAATTCTTACATAAATTACAATATTTTGTGAGTTATGTATATATTTTTGGGTCACAACAAAACTGTGGGTACAAAGTATATTTCACCTTTGAAAAAAAAGCCACGTTTCTTTATGCAATGGCTTTCAAGAGAACCAACCTTTGATCGAACCATTTATCAAACCATGCATGTTTGGCTTATATTTTTGTTTATCTTTTAAAACTTATATTTTCTTTGCTTGCGAGATCCCGACTAAATGTTTGTAAAGTATAGTAAAAGTTCTTTTTTAATAAAATAAATCACAATATGCAATACTTGTTCGAATCTTTTTTTATAAACCCAAAAATAATTTAAGGTTTAGTAATGTAGATAATAACTGTTATGAACGTTATTTATTAACAAATTAATAAATGATGCCTTTTTAAAGGACTGTAATATATTATACCAATAAAACTATAATAAAAAAACATTAGGCATTTTTATCAATGCTTTTAATATACTTTTTATAATTAATGAGCTTAAAATATGCATCAAAAATACCCCTCTTATAATTGACAAAAACGACATCCAACAACTTCATAAAAGGTAATAACTAATTATCAATGAAATATTTGTTTTTTTGTTATTTACTACAAATCTCAAAAAAAATCAGATACCGGTACCCAGTGGTGTACCCCCCCCCTTCAGAAAAAAAATCACGCCTGAATTTAAGGGGAGGGGGTCTTTTTTGTGCAAAGATTTTTTTAATTTGCAAAATCCAAATAAAAAATTTGAAATAAGATTTTTGTCAAAAAATAATAATAGTGCACAAAACATCCATAAATAGTGATTTAAGCCCTATTTTTTGAAAAACCTTGACTTGCCTTCCGCTTCAAAAAATTATGGGTACACCACAGCCGTACTCTTACCGCTCGTTACGGATATGTAACTAACCCGTTTGGCAGTAACCGGTTACTGACATACACTATTAAAAATGCTTTGCCTGATTGTTTTTGGGACTAATTAATACAATGATAATACTTTTTAGTTACAAAAAAGTTTTTCAAACGTCCCAATTTAAGGAAATAAATTGTTCATGATGGTTGAAACTACTTACGATAACCTCTTTTGCTACATTACTCTTTTTTCACACATTACTGAAATCCGTCAAAATGGTCATAGTCAACGTATCAAACATAACAAAAACGTCATTTTTGCCGATTTAGCCTTTTTTTTGATTTTTTTTTTTAATTAAATAAAAAAATATATATATTTCTTGTTAGACTGTCGAGGCGATAACAAAAAATTTGTCGGAATTTTTGTTTCATGGTGGTCATATATGGAGATTTACCACATATTTATCGATATCTCTATCGTTAGCATAAAAGTGTAATTGATCACAAAAATTTGCCGAAATAAGGTATTAGACAACCTTAATAATCACATACATTTATATCACCGTATTTTTTTTATTTAAATGTGAACCCCATATGATCTCAGTAGAGTCAAACTGACGGATGTAAATTAGCATAAATTGCCTTATATGCAAGTAACAAAATTTAAAAAATAGAAAATCAAATAACTAAAAAAGAGATCGAAAGAGGCATACATTCGTAAAACTACTATGGCAAAAGAATTCAAATTATAATTAGTACATTTAAATGTCTATCAAAAATAAAATTATTTTTATTTTACATTGCAAAAATGAATTGTCGGCTCGGACATCAAAGAATCTACTGGATAATCAAAGGCAACATATTCGCTACATGTCGGGCAGGGAAGAACATAAAAACACAATATTGTATCTATCAATAAAATAATGCCCATATTTATATTGTAATTCATGTGAATTTTTTCATCGATGCGTTTTTATTTTATTTTTGAAACAATATCAATAATATTTTGATGGAACATTTGAACCCTAGATAGAAAGTATTTCTCTAAATACACGATTAAACCATGGAACTAAAAAAAAATCAATTGTATTTTTTATGATATATACACGTTTTTAATTTCTTAATATGGTGTAAGATCGTTTTGATTTAAAATCAATCTCATTATTTTTTAAAGTAGGATAAAAAGTGGTTTCTAAGACAGATCATCCCTTGCCTATCATAAAATGTTAACAAAGTTTTTTACGACTTTTCATATCGTCCATAGTTATATGGTAACAGCTGCTTGTGACACTTCGTCATGTAAAGTTATAAACGTAATTGTTTGTATTTGATATAAACATATATGGTTCAGCAATACAAAGGCAAAATACTCTTAGAAGCAATATTAGACGGTAATTGGTTTATATATAATTTAGAATGCATCAAATTTGTTTTTAATGTTTTATTGGTAATCTATAAATTATGGATCGAGGTTATTATCTTGAGATATAGTACTAAACCGTGTGTAAGTATAACTTAAGTGTATTTTATATTTAATAAACAATGTTTATTATTTATAAAACAAAATTGTAGGAATTTTTTTATTTTGGTAGAATAATTTTATAAAATACATGCGAATTAAGATTTTAATTTTAGAGGTATTAGTAAATACAATTGAGTCATGTTTTTTATGATAATTGCAAGTGATTACGAAAAATATATTCGTAAAAAATATTGAAACATAAAATAAAATACTTTTCATACAAGTTATCATGGAAATAATTCAGCGATAGTTTTCGTAGGCTTTTGTCTAGTTGGTCTTTTTTTGCCTTTGCTTTAGGGTGTCAAGAAATAGAGGGCTTTATGCCCAAATATGACCCTCAAGAAACGGCACTCTATACAAATTTTCCTGTATTTTTTTCTAGCTATAAAACATACATGGAATCATATTTTTAGGCTGAATTATCAGGGGTTTTTTGCTCTTTCTACGACACTGTACTTAATGTGTTTATAGTTCGTTTTTTTCAAATGCCAGCGAGGTACATTTTGAACTCTTAATTACAACAAAAAAAAGGAATTCTGTTACACTTTTCGATTTAGTGACTTTTTTCACATTTGATATTTTGGACAAACTGAGATTAGATACAATTTGTAACAAAACAAATACAAAATCGATATTAAAGAAGTTAAACCCTATAAAAATAAATTATCTATAGTTTTTTTATACGGATCATCATTGTAAAGGCACTTTTTCAAGTAAGCATATCTTAGAATAAGATATTTAATACAGAGAATAAAAGAATATGTATATAAACTTACTCTGTACTATAAGTTTCACGTTTTATGGAGTGTGATGTTCAGGAGGGTGAAATCATAAGTCCCCTAGCAGCGACATAAGTTTTTTTTTGTGGGAAGGGAGGAAGCCCTTAGGCCACTCATTTGCCGTATGCCTTAAACGAAAAACAAAAAGACAAATACAAATACAATTTATTTTGTATTACTAATGCGCGTGTAACTATATTAGTTGCTTGTACAGATATAACTATTGTGTGATTTGTTTAAATTTTGTATATTTTAGCATTGCTGCAAATTTTAACACAAGCGAGATATCTTATATAAAATCCAAAAAACATTTATAATTTAAAAAAAAACACATAATATTAGAAAAAAATATTTTTTAGACAATAAAAACGACATGACTTTTATACATGTAAAGCATTTTTCGGTAACTAAAAAAACTGTTGTAGCTAAAATCAACAAGACTCAAGTAGATAAACAAATTTGAAATTAATAAGTAGGTAATTTTTAGTAGTTATACTGCAGACAAAAAACATTTTGTGAAAAGGCTTGTTTTTCATTATTATTTTTTAAGCAGCTTAATTAAACTATACAAATACGTTTACAACTTACCTAAACATTTATTTACTTACAAAACATTCGTCATATATTTGTACGAAACAAAACTGATAAATATGAAGCAACACTTTTTATCTTAAAATAAAATAAAAAAGTGGCGTTATAATATTTAACTGTGTTTACTGTGTATTTTGCTTTTCGAAAAAACGAATATGTTATATAAGACGGAAATGTAATAATATGGCTTTGAGGCTTTCTTCTAATGAATCTAAAGAAAAAATGTATACAAAAATATATAAGGCACTTAAAAGGGGTAAAAAAAAGTTAAACAGCGTTTGGATGAGTTAGCGATTGTTTTTTACGATCTTTGTAATCGTGTTTACTTGTTAAAAACTATTTTTTATATTTTTATTTTATATTGCACCACTGCTTCAACGAAAAACGTGATAATAAAACTATGTATGTTTTAATGTTATCTTTAACATATATGCTTTTACATTTTGGTGTAGTTTTTTTATAATAAAAAATTTATTAAACATAAAATACTTTTTCTGTTTTAAACATAAGAAAGAACATTCATATGAAGCTTCATAATCTGTTTATGCACGTAAGATGGTATCTTGTTATTGTAGATGATATGAAAATTAGTTTAACTTATATTTTATAATGCAAAAGACGCTCAATTATATTTGCAGTGTAACTTACTATTCATACCATATCAAACGTGCAATACATTTTTTTTGAAGTAATACGGTCTAAAATATTTATGTTGCATATTTGTATTAATGGGGTACATCTTTATATTTTTATAAAAAAAATTCAAAAAAATGACAATATTTTGCACTAAAAATGATACATTCCTAAAAGCTAAAATAAATCTAGATATTGTATTTTTACAACTAATTTATGTTGTTTCTCCCTTAAAAATATTAAGAATCACTTTATTTAGTATTTAGTTGCATTTTTTGTGATATTGTGTTAAAACAGTAAGAAATATATACGGTAAACATGAATTTCAGTGTTTTTTTGTCCCTTTTTTTTGATTTATCAAATATTTGCAGAAGATGCAATATATATTTTAATGATTAAAAAAAATAAAAATAGATTTTTTCAATTTATAATTCTTATTTTGTATATACTAAAAACATAAAAAAAAAATTATTGGGCCTAAAGTATTAAAAGCAGCACTAAAATTTTTTGACTGGGTAGTAAAGGTCTATAAATGTTACTTTATGTTTTAACAAAACCGTTAAAATCGCCTTTAATATAATAAATAATAGCTTTTTGTTGGTAAGCAAAATTGTAACCAGTATACATAAAAAATTAATTAGGGCGCACTTCTATTTTTTTAACACTAGTTCTACTTTTTTACCATTGATTTTTGCTACACAAAAGTTTTTGAACGGTTACAAACTTTGAGTAAATTTCATAATTTAAGGTTTTACCTACCCAATACAAGCCCCGCGATTTTATTTATTTTTTTAAACAAAATAAAATTAAAAAAAACTGAAAAATTGAAATTAAAAGAAGCTATTACGGTGAATATTGCTTTTTTGTTATGTTTTTTTTTTGCAATTTAAATCTACGAATATTATTTTTTTTTGTTTTTTTTCGTATGTCGCTCACGTTTTTTCGCGGTAACTTTTATGTAGAATTTGTTCTTTTTTTTATACAAGTGTTTCATATTCTAAACTAGATCCTTTTTAAATACTTTAAAATCTCAAAAATTTTAGTTATATGCTTTTCAAGTATCTTTAGGTGTCAGGAAAACAGGCTGTAAAATAAAAAAATTATTGAATTGACAAAATATTGCGCATGTAGAGCAAGAAGAAATAAAATAACGTATTTTTTTTGAACGAGTTTTGTTTAATTCTTAAGTTTTTATATGCAAGCTTTGTTTTTTAAAACACATATAGAATTAGGTAAAGTAGCCAACAATCCTTAAATCATACTTTTTTGTTGAATATATGCTGTTTATTGCAGGTTTTTTTGTTGATTCTTTAATATATTGTATTTTTTTTTTGATTTTTACATTTTTTAGTACATAGAAACTCGCAAGATAAAAAAAAAATTTCGGTATTCAAATTTATGACTTAAAAAACTCATATTTTGATTTCTTCATCTGTAATATATGAGTAAACATTATTTGGTCGAAATATTTTTTTTTTCTAGAAAAAAAAAGAAAAAAAGTATATTTTACTGATGCCAGTTTTTTTTTGTATACATTCGAGTTCAACGTCTCACGATGAGACTTTCATTGTTTTATGCTAAATCTTTAATGATGAATCATCAAACTGGAAGTTTTTTGAAAAAACACATATTTATATAAACTTCTAAAAAAACTGCACACGGAGTTATTATCCTTATAACTACCCAGTCTCTAAAAAAATATTGTACTCCAGTGAAAAATTAATGAGTATAAAATTGATAAAACTCGATTAAATAAAAGTTGCTTTATTTAAAATGTTTTTATTTTGTCTTTTTATTTTGTCTTTTTATAATTATTGTAGATCGTAAGAAATCACAAGCTTAGTTGCAGTTCTTGTAAATCCCAACCTCGCATTCTTAACTATTCTAATAACGAAGCTGTGCTAGGCAAAGCCTTGAATTGCATTAAAAAGAATACTTTATTGTATGCAAGGTTGTGGTAATATCCGATGATTGCATTATTTGACACATATTACTTTTTCTAGTTTACTGTCATTATTGCTGAATTCATCATTGTCATAGAATTCGATATGATATGTTCACTGCGCATTTTAATGGCAGATCTTATTGTCATTTGAGCGTTATTGTTCTTAAAAAAACAGTTTCGTTTTATAGACGATTTGGCGGCCAATAAATTCCCCCATTTTCTTATTGTTGACTTTGACTAGGCTCAGACTTTCTTGCACAGGGCTTCCAAAAAAATAATTAAATTGTCCATATATGGTCATTTAATAAAAGGCCATTATGGGTGGAAAATATTTTTCCATATTTAGACTATATTTGTATACCCCTATATGACGTAAAGTGACTTTTTGACCAAAAAAATAACTTTTACATTAAAACAGCCCAGTGTATTTGCAAAGCTTTTTTAAAGGCAGATACTACATAAATAGATCGGTTCAATTAAACCTTATTTTCCACATCTTTACAAATTAGACTGAAATGCGAGTAAAGACATTCATTACTACATTTTTTACCTTTGCGTATGGATTTATGATTTAATAATATGTAAAACAAACACTTTTTTTACAATGTTAGAAAAATGTTTTTTATTTTTTTTATTGTAGTAACTATATATTGCAATCAGGCACGTAGCCAGAAATCAAAATTCGAATAAAAAGGGGCCCCCAAACCTACTTTTTGATAAAAAAAAGTGTATTTGCACAAAAAAAACTAATGAAAGAAAGTAAGACCTATTTCACCTAACAAAGAAGTTTTATTGGAACAAACAAAACAAATATATATTTTTTTAAAATGATTTTTTATCATATAATTTACAAAAAAAAGCGTATAAGGTGCTCCCTAGTGTACGCCGCGTCCCTCCTACGGGCCTGATTAAGTCCGGATGGTTGTTATAAAGGCTTTTAGAATGCAAAACCTCTTTCGTATTCAAAAATTAAATGTAAAGGTATAAATTTCTATTAACATTACTTACTTTTATTTGGCAATACGTATTATGGTCACGACAACTATAATGGAGAAAGGACTAATAATTTACTTTCATATTGTTGCTATACCATATTCGGGGCCCTGTTTTTGCAGTAACGAAAAAAAAAAAGTTAATAATTTGCAACAATGTGATCATCTTACAAAAATTCTTAACACTTTTTCATCTTTCCAATTTATGCAGTCGATTTTTTTTTGATGTAAATCTTTGATCTCATGCAAAAATTTGCATCGAACATTTGCAGTTCGTTCACCCCATATGAAGAAAAAAATAACTAAAAAAATCGTAACAATCGTAAACAGAACAAAAAAAAACTTCGATAGTTTATTAAACATCAAATTTGTAAATAGTAATTAAAGGGTTAACTTCTTTTCACTTAGCAAGAAAAAATCAAAAGATCTTGATTATCTAATTTTTTTATTTAAAATAGCGTCAAATATCTTGTATATATATGTTAAAAAAAAATATCTAAGTGGCTTGAACTTTGTTTGTTGCATTACACATGATAAAAATTCTCAAAAAAAGGGAAGAAAAAAAAGATCCATTTTAACTAAACAAATATAGTAATTGCGTATAACATCAAGTAAAAATTTGCTCGCTATGCGACATTTACTCACTTTTAGGTCGCACAAAAATAGAACATTATATCCAGTTTATAGGTAAAAAGAAATCAACAAATAAGGCATTTAATAATAAAAAATCAAATACCAATTTTAGCCAACATATTAATTAAGTATTTAGATAGATGTATGTCTCGTATTCTAGTAATACTTAAAATTTTAACTGTGATAAAATTGCGAGGTACAAGACCGCAGAAGCGCATTTATTATAAATATAATACAAAGGCTTACTATAATTACCAAAAAACAATTGCGAAACTTAAATCTTTTTTGCTGAGATACATCTTAGTTATATATGTACGAGCCTCAAATAATTTATTTACTTTTATATTCATTTTATATAGAGCGGTATACCAAAAAAACGGTTGATTTGTTGTTCCTTGTTTTTATGGTATTTTTGTATTGATGGTATTTTTCTGCTACAATTTTTTGCACCCGTGCTGCAAAGAAAGTCTGTTTTTTAGTCCTTACATTAACCTATGTTGCTAAATCATTATAATGACACTATTAGATTAAAGAAAGGCAAAAAAAAGCAGTGGATGGCTCGAGAAAGTACACGATCTTTTCTTATACATTTCTCTTTGTACTGGCACTTGAGGCTTGTATAATACCCTGGATCAAAGTTGGGATAGAAACGGTGGTTCTAGGGGGGGACAAAAAAAAATGTTTGAGAGTGAGCAAAAAATATAAAAACAACACTTATCTAATAAAAGTAGTATTTTTCGATATTTTAAAATGAGTCTCGTGTTTCAAGATTCAAGACATGCAGCAAATATTTCTGCAAAATTTAGGCTGAATAAAGAACGTGCATCCTATCCCAAATTAAATCAAACAATATTTTTTAACGTTTTTGTTGTGTCAAATTTCTACTAAATATAAGTGGTATTACACCCGGTCAAACTGGCAGCAAAAGTACTTTTTTTACATTTTTTTTTTGCAGCAATCAATCAATATGCCCAGATGCGATTTTATACGATCTATTTGGTAGAAATTCTTTTTGAGGGGCTTTTTTGTTCTGCTAATAAATTTTCGCCTGTTGAATAAAGTTACTGCTTTCTCCTAAAAATTCCTGCTTAACAAATCTGTTTTTCGTTTAATAGAACTTCAAATAGTTTATGTAGATGTCAAAAGTTTTAGAATGTTCGTATATACATCTGGCTATCCAGCCGTTACTTTTTTAAATAGAAAAAGCTTGCATTAAACAGCACTTTACACGCATGTGTGTATTATCAGTACCTTTTTAGCAAATTAAATTTTGATATACTGTTGTATTACTTATATAATAATATTTTTGCTGTTTCATTTGTACTTTTATGTTTTCAACAATGTTAAAACGTATTAATTAAAAAACAAAATTAAAAAAACAAAGGTTATTATTAGCATTACAAAAAATAGTTGGAAAGCAGTGTAAGACGCTCTAAATATATTTTAATGACCAAAATTTTATAATCTATATGAATATTAAACCCCTATATCAACTTTTATAAGTAAAAAAAACCGAATAGGTATTATGGATGTTAATTGTTTTGTGCTTACTTCGGGAGTGAGTGGCCATGTAATATATGTTGTATAATTTTTATTAGTAGTAAACTCCAAGCAACGTCTGGAATGTAGTAAGGCTAAAAAATTTGTTTATTCTATTAATGAATGTATTGTATAAAAAAATACTGTACAAAATTTGCACTGCTAATCTATACTGTTCAAAGCCCACCTGGTAATAATTTCTCTATAATTGCTATCTTCGGCTATGCATTCAACCTCCATGTTTGCATAAAAGTAAATTTTACCAGTTTTTATATTGTGACTGTTGTATAATGCGTAAAAATGTCATTTATTTTTTTGCTGACACTTAGTAAATATTCAAAAGTGCATATATTATATTTAAAACGAACCTATTACGGTATTAAACACAAAAGATAGCAGATAAAATACAAAAAACTAAATACAGAATACAGAATCATGAATATTTTCTGGACGTTGTAATGTACGCTTTTCTGGTACTAAATATGATTTAAACCTGGCATAAAAAATAGTTATTTAATATTCTATAAAAGCATGACTGGAAAAGGAATGAAACCAAAGCATTAAGAATTCGGTTACACTAACAAAATCTGTTTTAGGTATAACATGGTTTACTAAGGTATATATTAAAGATGATTTTTTTATAAAGTTTTTTTTTGATCTAAAAATACTTTTTCTTTTTAAATACAATAAAGAAAAGTTTGGCATTGTTTTACTTATAGTACATCTTTAGTTACGTTTTTATCGCCGTATTTAGTCTGTAAATTTATTTTTTTTAAGTTTTCAGTGTCAATATTTTGGTCTTTTCCAGCCAATTTTCCAGATATAAAAGCACTTCGTTTTATCATACCCTTTAGACATTGCGCTTTATTGAGTTTTGCAAAGGCCTTGGGTGTTTAATTTACGTTGTCAGTAGAAAGATTTTAAAAATGTTTTTTTATAAAAAGCTTTATGTATTATTCCACTTCGATACACGCAAACTTTTATGTGAACTTTTTATGTCGTTTTATGCGCGTAATATTTTATAGTTTTTATTTGTTGCTGTTTTAAAAAGATTCAAAAAAATAATTTGTGTCTACTTTAAACTTAAAAATATTAAAAAAACGACGTTGCCTGAATTCTAGCTTTTTTCACAATTGTTCTTTTTTCTCGAAAGTTTTTTTTAGTGTTTTTATTGTCACAAAGTTTATTGTATACGATTACGCAGCCAAAGCAAACTTCAGTATCTTTTACCAAGTAAATCTGGTTGTAAAACTATACCACAATCAAGTATTTTTGACCTGGTCTACGAAATGGCTAAAAACATGCAATAAAATGCATTACTTATAGTACAAAAAGCAATTGAAGTGTACAAATCGTTCTAAAAGTAGGATTCTACATGTAACATTACACATTACAAAGAAAAACGTATTAGAGACGGCTGGGCAGCTTTCATATATCAAAACAACTTTATCGCAATACGAGGAGTTTTTTGTGATCGTTAAAGAAAAGCAAAGTTTATGTAGCCTATAATTTTGATATATTCTCTATTACCATAGCTTTTTTTTATCTCAGCACGCTAAACACCCCAAAGGTCGACTTTACATATTTACTTGAAAGTTTGCACAGTATTGCATCTGTATTGATATTTTAAACACCATACCTTAATTTTTATGTTATTGCAACTATAACTTTTTTTAGCAACGTGTGTTTTTTGCCTTAATTCACGTCAAATCTTAGTGATAATCGACTAACAAAACATTCGATATAAAATTATGGTGTTTTTTACAGGTGACTAAATGTTTTTTTGTATAGATCTTAAGTAAATGTCTAAAGTAAACATGGAAAAACTATAGTCTGTTTATTGTAAGTTAAAAAAGTTTGCTACCGTGCATACTACACGCCTTGTCGTCTTTGCCTATATACACAAATTGATTGGTTTCAGCTTATATCATTTATTGGGTTTCTGCAAACATTAAGCTGATTTTTTGCGAACAAAAAGCTTTATACATTGGCTTGAACTATTTGTAGAATGTAAAAAAGTGTAAAATAATGTAAAAGATACGAAAAAACATTAATATATTTCTAAAATTTGTTTTTAATGTTTTTGGAGACTTTATGTTGCTTCTGTTATTCGAAAGCAATGACTACAAAATCAAAAAGATACTCTCTCTGGGTTTGTCTTTTTTTTAAGATTACAGTCCATTTTGATTCAAATGGATGTGTAAGTTATAATCAAACGTGTTTTACGCCGCAAAAGTTTGTGTTTTTTTTGCTTTTTTTATGTAAACGTTTTAACGTCACAAAAAATGCGTGTCTTTTTAACAAAAAATGTCTAATGGACGTGACAAAATGAAAAAAAACTAGCAAATCGTTTTTGCTCACACAAAAAATTTATAACAACCATTTTTCTTTGTTTTTTTATAGATTCGTGTTTTTATATTTTTTTTAGACACTTACCATAACCAAAAATGTGTATAATAAAAATTTGTTGTAAAACAGAAATTTTTAAACTAAAATGTTAGCATTGCTAAAATATTATAAAAAAATACATTCAGAGTTCTGCAACAAAAAGTAATATACAATATTATTTTAATAATTTTTACAATATAAAAAACACACAGAAAAAAACATATAAAACACACAAAGGAACTTGTTATACAATAACTTGCATTTTTTTCGCATCTAATAAGGTACATGCTTAATAGTTCTAAACGCTTTTCGTACACCATTTGCGTTGTTAGGTTTTTTGTCATAGTTTTCAAATAGGGGGCCGTAGAAAATAGTAAAACAAAAAGAACATGGTAAAAAAATGTTATTAAACTATAAAAAAAACTAATCATATGTCTTACGTCTCATATTACAGTACTCACATGGTAATCTCAAAAAAAAAACCTTTTTGTTCTAATATTTCTTGATTTCTTACCCCTTCAAGGTATATAGAAAACATAAAATGAACAATTAGTATATTGCGTATACACCTGTTTTAGTATACCAGCAACCTTTATAAGATACGCTGCTAAAACAAAGTCTTATGTGGGTTGCTCATAGTACGTAAAACTAAGTCCACGAAAAAACCTGTCTTTGTATGACAAGTACTTTGTTAGATGCAAGAGATGAAAAGTGCGCCACAATTTGTCGACAAATAAAAGCTTGTAATGACAACATGATAAAGAAAGATAAAATCACTTTGAAAATACTTGTAACCAATAAAAGAAAAATAAGGATTAAAGAGCATTACCCGAGAATATTAATGATGCCTTACGGTTTTAATCAACTTGACTAAGTATTTAAAATTCCGATACGTCTTCAAACTATAACAAGCTTCAAATTACCCTCGAACTGTGACCAATAAAAAAGAAATTTCAAAGTGTACAACTGTAATTAAATATACAGACGTATTGCTAGTAGACTACTGCCCGCGTACGACTTTCGTTATTGCAAAGTAATTTGGAAACGGAATACAAAACCGAAAAACATATATAAAAAGATCTCTTTTTGTGCCGTTGCTACGTAGGGTGATACTCGGGCTTATTCTAACAGACAAGAAAAAAGAGTCAACCACGCAATACTAATCAGTTTCTAAAGAAACATGTGTTATTATTACAGAAAGATGTTAGCAAATAATTTTGAAAAGCTAGAGTAGTTCATTATTTATATTGTACAGTATAATGTATATCATAAAGATATGTGTTAAAAAAGTAAAGGAAAACGCTACAAGCGTCTTAAAAAGCTAACCGCAAAGAGGAATGGAGTACCGCGGTTTCTTTTTTAGAAACAGCGATGATGCATACGTTTACAGAAACTAAATCCAAAACTGCAAAAAAATCAACAACTTACCTTTCTTGTTTACAAATCAAATAACAATATATAAGAATACTATTGCTACTTTACAGAAATGGTAATTTCAAATCACTAACATACACTATGATTTCTCTGTACGAGCAACCACTGACAAATCTTCTGGACGCTAGAGCAACAAGTCATAGAAGTTCCAAAACATTCCATTTTTCGCAGCTCCTGTATCTTTTTTAACAGAAGCAGTAAACCTGTGAGTCAAATCATAATACGTGAAATATAATTTGAACACGATGCTTCCCATGAAATTTCTTTTGACTGCAAATTCGCCAGCTCACTTTACGTTCTACTCATCATGGTTAAGTGCTAAATAATGTGATCTAAGAAAAAACTAAAGGTACCAATTGGTTAATGAAATAGACGTCTACAGTGATTTATGTGGACAATTTATTTGTAATGAAAAAGTACGAATAAATCATATATGCCGACTTAGAGCAATCAGATAGTATAGACAAAAAACTTACCAAAAAATTGTAAGTATATAATATTAAAGAATTTCACCGGCAAATTTTAAAATAAAAACTTTAAAACAAAGGTACACGGATGATTCCGACCACTTTTTCCAAAAAGAGGCCACAATGATTTTTGGGGAAAAATATACTCAAGGTTTATATCAATGCAGAATTCTTGTTGCCATCGTTTGTTTATACTGCTACGCTTTAACCATTTTTATTATAATTTGTTCATAGCCCTTTATTTTATGCCACTTTTAATCACAAGTGAAAAAGACAAGCCTATGATAATTAACGTTTTTTTGTCTGGATAAGTAAAGGACGCGACCAAAAACATACGATTTGGAGATGTAACTGTTTTTACAGTAGTGCCAAAGCAATACCTTTGTTAAATTATTTTGTCGGTTTAAATAGTTTTACTGTCAAAACGAATCATGATCATCCATATGATAAGGCTGATTCAATTCGCCGGGAATATATTTATACTTTGAAAATAAGACTAAAGGCAATAATGCTGCTATGCCGGCAGGTGTTTTTATATGTTATAAACGGAAAAGATCAAAACATTTTAAGATCAATAGGGGACCCGCAAAATATTTTAAAAATACTACGGGGAAATAGAAATAAGATGGTTAGTGCTGCCCCATATATTTATTCATCATTGAATTTGGGGTCTGTAGTTACTACCTCCCACTCTACAGAACAGTTTTATTAATATGGAATTGATAATAACAGAGGTCTTAAAGAGCATGAAAATTTTTTAATATTGTATACACGAAGACATGATACAAAAATTCCAACAAATGATATTTGGGCTAGTGATGAAACGTTTAAAATAGTTCCGAAACCATATTTGCAACTTTTAACGATTTTATTTATTCAAAATGTGCATGTGATTCCTGTAGTATTTTGCATTTTATCAGATAAAACTTATTTCGCCTATACCTCTTTATACGCTATCTTAAGAAAATTTTGTGGGCAGAGTAACCCTAGATTTATTAAATCAGATTTTGAATATGCTTCAATGAAAGCATTTAAAAATCATTTTTTAGGTGTAATAATGTCTGGATGTTAATTTCATTTGAGACAGTGTATAATCAGAAAATTGATGGAACAAATTGTTAAGTTGATTATAAAACGAATTCTAATGTTTAAAAATTTACCAGATGCCTGATAAGTTTATCATATGTTCGCTTTGATTAAATAATTAAAACTAATAATAAAATATTATCATCTGCAGATTTTTTGCCTGAATTGCGTTCATTATACTCGTAATTATACACTTTATTTATCTGTGGCTTAAGTGAAACTCGATTTCCGCCTGAGTTTGTGAATATAAATGATCAAATTGTAGATGCAATACCAAAAACAGGTAATGCTATAAAGGGTCGGCATAATTGTTTTGCTGCTACTTTTAATACTAGTCGTTTTTATCTTATTTTACTTATGTATAAATTAAAAGATGAAGAGATAGCTATCAGGCGAAAACTTTGCTTTATTGAGATTACGCACATGCCCCAATGAAACAAACGTTATGTTCAAATGGAAACAAAAGCGTCTTAATTTATGCTACGAAAGGGAAGTAATAATCATGGGGTACATTTTTGTTCAACATTAGTTAACTAATTTTTTATTAAGAAAATTTGTTGGAAAATTTTTTTTCCCGTCTTTTATATCGTATTTTGTATTTCATTGTAGTTATGTAAGTGGATTTTACATTATTTGTAAGCTTTTTTTGCTTTTTGAATAGGAGTAAAAAATGAACATAAGTATATATCATTTATAAACTTAGGTACAGGTTTTGTAAGGCTATCTTCGAGCAATGAGAAAAATCCGCATACTAATACAAGCAATGTGAGTAACATCTGGCATGTTATTTTTTTGTATTAACCTGTAGAGCATTGTAAGAACAAAATAATAGTCATTATCATAGTTTTTGGTATTCACTATTAATTTAATTCCATGCTTTTAAATTGAATAATTGCTTATTTAAAATTTGTAAATTATTAAGTTGAGAATGTCAAAACACAATGCATGTAAAATGTTTCAAAGATTTATTATCTAGATAAATGTTATGAAACCTGGCAGTATATACTATAAGTGTATCAATTAATAAGTGACTACAATCTTCAGTTTCTAGATAAATATGTACAGGATACATTTATACATAAAAAAATCCCTGACACAATGTCAAAAAAATAATCTATAGAAAATCTCTATTGGAGAAAGTTTTTTGTGTGTTATTTTTTTTTCCTAGGGAAAAAGTATATAATGATTGGTAATTTTCAGCCGAGGCTAACTACGAAAAAATCAGTTCTTATTAGTGTGTATCAATACATACCAAATTATAGAAAAGGTCAGCTTTTTATATTGGATATTTATTATTTAGGTTTCCTATACGAATTCTTTTTAGAAATATAGTACAATATTTTCGCTTAAGACTACAAAATTCTACAATTATTTTTTTCTTTTAAAAACAATGCTTACTGCAGTTTGTTATATACATTTTTTTGTAATGCACTGCAATGTTATTTAAATACAAATCACTACAATTTTAGTTTCAAAAAACAAAACTCAATGTTTATTCGATGCTGCAACTTTAATTATTTGTTAGGTTCTTTTAAAAACTGTTACTAGAACTGTGGTAGATTATGTTGCAAATTACAACTGCATTTTTCTTTGTCTTGAGTTATAGAAGCACACCAATTTTCTATGATTATAGTAGAATGATTTTCTAACAGGAATTCTTATCACAAGTGATTCCCGACGCTTAGCTTGCTAAGTTTGCTATTGCTGCTAAATTATATTATC
Organism: Agrenia bidenticulata; assembly: GCA_034694785.1. Classification (NCBI taxonomy): domain Eukaryota; kingdom Metazoa; phylum Arthropoda; class Collembola; order Entomobryomorpha; family Isotomidae; genus Agrenia; species Agrenia bidenticulata. The sequence continues at coordinate 4,575 of JAQFYM010001881.1, read as the reverse complement.
ATAGTATAGTTAGAGGACGTTAAAACTAACTAACGCCTGATATAATATATTTTTAAAACATACTATGTTCGTGATATAAAAAAATGAAACAGAAAAAAGTAGTTATTTGGCATTTTTAAAGTACACAGCGGCATCAGTATATATATTTTGTAGTTGTTTTTGTGCACCTCTGATACGTTCTTGATATTATGGTTAATAAGTATAACACAAACCTATTGTAGTGTGGAAAGTTTTTTTTATATTCTTTTTACAAATCTACGAGTTAAAAAATGTATCCACTTACGTGTTTGAGACAAAATCCCGCATATATTACAATTTACCTTTTAATAAATATTTGCATTTTGTTGTTTTATCTGCTTTAACGCTAGCAACCACGCATAAGCCACTTTACCAAATGTATTCATGCTAAAAAATTGCCAAAAAATTCGTCTGACTGTTACATCTGTTCTTTTATTTTATTAGAACTTGAAAAAAAAAAAAAATGTTTGATAAAGGCTTATCGATTTAGGTTAGCATTTTTTTATAATTTCTTTGTGTAAATTCATATATCTTACATTAAAACCTATTGCACAAGAATACAGAGTAAGTTTTTTGTTTTGTTTATTGTAATGGTTTATGATTACCAATAAAAATACCTTTATAGAAATTCAGGCTAAAAATGAATTCAAATCTTATTAGCTTTAAATCCGAAGCAATAACTTATTTGAATTCGACTTTTATATAAAACTATACTATTAAAAATGTTACATTCTACTTTTTTGAGCATGCATCAATTTATTTAAATTATCTGCAACAATCTTATACAAAATAATTTTTGCCTTAAATTAAATTTATCCAGATCATTGGAATTGACACATTTAAAATATTGATTTTGATGTTTTTCTACTTTTGCGTTAACACAGTGGTGTTGTATTTGTGGTCCAACCGGGTTGTGTCATTACTATGTGGCTTTTTGCCTTTTTAAACAACCCAGGGTATATTTAAAAGTATAATCTCCTTTTTTTTCATAGCTTATGGCATTTGCGTGACTTATAGGGATGGCAAGTTGCGAGCGGTGGAGTTACCCTTGCGTAAATTATAAACAAGTGGCTAATGAATACCAAAAGGGTAATGTATTTTACTGTCTAAAAATTGTCATGGAAAAAATCATAATGTTACGAGCAACATAAAAAAACTTTAAAAATTTGCTATTCACTTTTTGGTTGTTGTTATATGAGGTTGCCGCTGTCTACCAAGACTAAGTACTTTTTTTAATGCATATATACACCTAACATATCGCATAAAAATTTTTAATGTGTTTTTTCTGACAGTTTTATATTCTATTTTTTTTTCAATATGGCCTTAATTTATTGCGCCTAAAAAGAAAATTAGTTACAATTCTAAAAAAAGTTTTTTCTTTTGTTTTTAGTTGTACATTTTTATTAAGTGCATGACAATAAATATGTAAAATCGCATTGCATAAACAAAAAATTTTTCGATGTTGTGCAAGAGTTTCTTAATTTCTTTTTATGAATTATTTTTACTGTATTATACTGAACCTATAGTCGTAACGTTCATTGTAGAAAGGCCCAGATTTTTAGTTAATTTGTATATTTATCAGCTTTTAGTTGCATAGGTAGCGTTTTTTGCTATGTTAATACATGACCATCACTATTTTTATCTATGAATCTGTATTCAGTTGTTTTATTTATTGTCTTTAAAAAGGTGTGTGTATTATTTAACGTAAGCGTTTCGTATCTCATTTGTGTTTTGTGTGCTTTAAATATACTTTAAGTGCGATTTTTGCCATTTTTGGTAAGCGTTTTTGATTATTGAAAACATTTTTTTTTTGTGCTTAAAAAACCTGCTTTTTATGCTAGCATTACTTTTTTTTTAATCTGCGATCGTATATTATTCGCTGTATTTATGTCATAAAGACTTTGTTTTTTGTATTTCTTATGCTATTAATAGAGGCAGAGTTAGCTTGATTGACCATACGACATTTTTTACGCGAGATAATTATATACATGTAAAAAGGAAGTATGTGTACGTATTTTCTGTGTAAACTTTTTTGATCTGTTTTAAAAGTATAAAATGCATTTAAAATGTCTAAACAGTTTCTTTTTCTTTTTCTTTTTTTGCGTCGGTTTTAGCCGGAATATTCGTTAATTATTACGTTTTACAGAATTTAAGCGCGTCGTCTTTTACTCATTTTTTTGGTAGAGTTGGTTTTATTTGCTTCTCATTTTTTATCGCAGACAGATTATTCAGTAAAGACTGTTGGCAGGCACATTTTATAGATTAAATTAATATTTTTATAATTTTAAATCAGTTTTTTAGGTGAATGTACAAACTTTTTTTCAATAAGCTTAAAATGTTTTTTTTATACTGGTATTTTATAAGTTTGTTATGTTTTAGCATTTCAACACGGTTTTTTGTGATTTATTCTTTATTTGGGTGATTGAAAAATACATGGCATTTTTTATTTGACTATGGCTTAAAGAATCCTAAATTCGTTCAATTAATACATTCATTTTTCATCATATTTATTATAGTTTTTTTGTTTTGATAATCTTATTTTATTTTTTATTGGTTTCACTACTTTTTAGTTTTTGGTCTGAATCGTGTTGTCACAAAAACAAAAGAATATCACCTGCCAAAAAAACACATGCTTTAATAAAACCACAGTTTTTTTTTTCTAAATATACATCCGTAACAAAAAAAAAGTATTTGATGGTAAGTTTCTTATAACAGCTGAAAATAGATGTATTTACTAAACACCAGTGTGTACAGTCGAGAGAAACATATCATCAAGGTATGCGTCACCTGCATTCTGTCCCGCAAGAGTTATTTTGCACTAAGTATTTTAGCAAATATCTGAGATCAACAAACAGACGCCGGATTGCTTGAATTCTTTGTATTTAAATGCGAAGATGTATAACACATCTAGAATAAAAAGACCGTATATTGCAATTAACTGAAAAAACGGATTCTATCAAGTACTCATTGATTTACAAGAACTTACAAATACTGCATATATTGCCCTGGTTGAATATATTGAACTCTTGATACTGCCTGATGGAATGCAAACGCACCCAGTAAATTTATGTACTGTCATGATGGTTATTTAGCATGACATTAATGCGGTGAATGTAGTTATGCGGTTTTGTGTTGCTTCAATAACGACAACCTACACTTTGAGGATTGTCAGCAGTATTAAGAAGTTTGCAGAATAGAATATGGTTGCATGTTACAAGAAAAATAATCGGTTTGCTGCTTTAATACTAAATCTTCGTTTTTATAGTTATTGGACTTATCGACAGGCTGATCTGCGTAGAATTAAGGTTATTTTGTAAAAAAATACTATAAAACACCAATAATGTTGAAATGATTGCACAGTCGCAAACAGTTTACAGGTTTTTATGCCAAATTAACTATAAACCTACAAACTTTTTAAGTCTACTACAATACTGTTAAACTTAAACGCCGCAAAATGCCCTTTACCTTGTACGCGTTCTACGCAGGGGCGGATATACGGAGAGGCACTGGGGGCAGGGGCACCAGGGCCCCCGGCTAAGGGACCCCCTATAAATTTTTATAAAAAAAATTTTTGATGAAAAAAACAAAATATAGTGACCTTTGTTTATGCGAGTACAAAAAACTATGTTTTTGAAAGAAAATAATCTTGTTAATTGCGCATAGAATTCCAGTTAACTTTTTGTTTTCAATTTTTTATGCAAAATTACGCAAAATCTGGTAAACTAATTTGTGAGATTTTGTATTCAGCGTATTTTAGTTAGTTTTATGTAATAAAAAGCCTAGTTTATGTTACTTTTTATGTATATTTTTTATCATAAAAAATTTGCGATCATATTTTTTTATTACTAATTGATATACTAGTTGTGTTTAAATCATCAGCATTAGTATCAAACCCAAATTACAAAAACTAAATATTTTCACGGTGTCAATAAACGTATGGATTCGCTTTGTTTTTTTTTCGCCAAAAGAATGTATTATGCTCGTTCTTATAATCATATCTATAATTAATACCACAAAATTGTTGATGTATGCAAGCAGTAATAACATGACTCACTTTAACTTTTTTTTGACTAGTTTGCAGCAATTAACTATTAAAGAATGCAAACTAGGTATTTTTTTGTTATTTTTTTGTGATAGTTTTACTTTTATTTAAAGAATATTCTCTTATAGTATATCGCAATAACTAGAAAAGCCGCTTTTTTTCTTGCCAAATTTACTCCTGGATTACCAGTCTATCAGATTTTGGGGTTAATGTTTGCTTTTGTACGTAGTTTTACACTTAAATAAGTATAAAATGCATTTTTTATTGTTTCTATGGTAGAAAATGCGTTTGACGTTGTCTTGGCAACTGTATTTTTGGGATTGTGTGTTAGTTAAAAAAAGTCGTATAAAAGCAGTTAATGCTTCTTTACAGTATACATTTAGTAAGGCACATATAATAGGGTTTTTTAATTAATAGTGTTGGGATACTTATTAGTTAAAATTATATAAAACAAAAATGTAAATTGTTTTGGCATTTTTATACATAATATTACGATTACTTGTACAAAAATAATT